>PVKE010008846.1:0-46488 GCA_004027555.1 Craseonycteris thonglongyai | reverse complement strand
CGGTCAGATTGTCACCTCTGACTTCATTTCAAGTGGCTGGGGTGTAGCTGGCAGGAGCCCTGGGTTCTCTTGTGGTCAAGGAGCAGTCAAAAAGCAGTAGAAGGAACAGCCACGTCAAGGCCTGGCTGGTCCATGAGATGTGCCTTTGCCAGGAACCACGGGACGCCGACCCTAGTACAAGGAAGGCCACATGGGGAAGCTGGCAAGGGAACTGGCCATCGGCAGGGCAAAGGAAGCAGCTTCTGTGGGTTTTTGAAGCAGCCACAGGCCAGTGTTACACAATGTGATACGATGGAAAAAAAAAAAAGAGTAATCTTTCTTGCTCTTCCAAATTAAGATAGCATTTCTTTGAAAAATTAATTTAAAAAAATAAGTTTTTCAGAGTGAAAAATAATCTGGAGCACTTTGGCCCATTAGCTGATGAAATAAATGGCATATGAATGTTTGAAAGGGAAATAGATAGATTGCAGTTTTCCTCAGCTCCCTCCGAACACAGAGACAGACAAGCTTGTTTCATTCTGGTCAGGAGTGTGTGGTTTGATGGTCAGAGGATGGGTGAGGGAGCCAGAAAGTCTGGGTTGCATTCCCGGCAGACTCACACTGGGTAACCTTGACCAACGATTGCACCCACTGTGTCCCCATCCAGAAAACGGGGATTTAATGACAGTCCCCAGAAAGGAACGTTTGGGCAGTTTCTAGCTACACAGGGTTAGACTTTTTGAAGTCCCAGGCAGGCGAAGATGCTAAGAATTTTAAATTTAATTTTCTTGCACAGGGAAGCGTGGTGGAGAGCTTTTGGAAACAACTGGGGTCAAGAACATGATAATTCCCCATAACTGTCAGAGGTAACCTTTGATATATGGTTTTAAAAACTCTCACATCTCCAAAGCCACCCATGACCTTCCAAAGTTTCATGGTATTGGACCCTGTGAATTTATTTGAAAACAATTTAAAATTAAATTCCACCCCACTGAGTCATCTCCTGCCAGCCACTAAATACTAAGATGAAAATGTCTTGTGACATTTAAAGCAATGGCTGTTCCGAGGTCTTTTATTAGATAGTTTCAAGCCTTTTAAATTTTGGTTCACAGCTTTCATAAGAATCTTAATCATTTGAAACACTGTTAATTACTTTTTAGCCAGGAAACTGAACACCTCTGATTTGGGACAAGGACACTCCTCTTTCACAGGGTGTGATTTTTAAAATTTATTTTATTTTATGTTTTTGCTTGTCCCATAGAGATTCTTTCATGTGAGGAGCCTCGATGATGCTGTGCAAATAGTAGCAGAACAAATGTCAGGAAACCCACGTTCTGATCTTGGCATTTCCATTCTGGTGAATAGGTAACTTAGTCCCACTAGGCATCAGTTTCCCTATTTGCAAAATGAGGGTTGTGTCTCACAGCTTGTTGCTATTGTTACTGTTACCACAGAATCTTTCTTTCAAAAGAAGCTTTATGCATCATTCCAGGATGAAAAAGATGGAGGCGGGGACCTCAGCCCCACTGTCCTCTGTTGATAAGCCAGGTCAGCAACTTGGTGAAACCCAACATGAATACCACAGGCCAGAGAGAGTTCTTCAAGTCCAGTTTGTGAGCGTGTGGGTGGGAAGAGGGAGGAGGAACTGGGTATCTTTACAACCAAGCAATGTGGGTGAGTGATGACTGCTGAATCCAGAGATGCCCATTCTTTGGTTTTGGTCCAGTCATTAAAAATAGCAGGTCTTAAAAGTTTGGATGAAAGCCAATGGGTAGCATTCCTTTTGATGTGCCTTTGGCCTGTATCCATGTAGAGTCTGTATAGTTAACAGTTACTCTTAGTTAACTACAACACCCCATTCCTTAATCACTTTTTTTTTAATTACTTTATTGTTTCAGAGATGGTGAGAGAGAGAGAAACAGATGGATAGACAGAGAGAGATAAGAGAGAAGGGAGGAGGGATCAGAGCGATCTCCATAGTTGTACATCATTTTTTGTGACATGGTTTCATTCCACACAGGTGAATGTGGGGCCACATGGGTGGGAACTGAAGTGGGAATCTCCTGCATGGGAGGCAAGAGCGTTTATCACTGAGCCATCTGGCAGTTAGCAGTTGCACCACAGTTCAGCATATGGGGTTGAATGGGCTGGGGCCTGGTCTCGAACCTTAGACCTTGTGATTGTGAGAAAAATGCTCAACCACTGAGCTAGCCTGGCATTCTCCTTGATCACACTTGATAAACAGAATTTACTGTATTTTGTGCATAAAAGGTTTTTCCTCACATAAGTGGTTTACTTTGAGGAAAACAAAACCCTAATAAAATATTTTATGTTGTTAAGAGCTACTTTGTTCCCCAAAGTGAAAATAGCTTTTCTAGTTATAATTTCTCAATTTTTTAATTGTATTTTAACTGCTACAACAGGACTATAAAACAAAATATGAAAATAATTTTCTAGAAAAAAATTAATAAGGTTGATATAATGGATCTGGATTGGTTTGGCTTTTAAAAAAGAGGGATGAATGAAGGGATCTCCCCAAATTTTTCAGTCTCTGAGTTTGAACCATAGTTTGGGCTTTGCCTCAGTTTAATGTTATGAAGCCGTGGACAAGTAATCTCAATGGAGGAGAAAGTGTATTCTAATGATGACTGTATGGCTCAGATATTTATATATTTTTTTAATTTTCCCAACATCTACACATGCCTCCGAATTAACATTATTTATTTTCTCTTTTTGGTGATATTACCATGGCCTACTTTATTTAAAAGACTTTTTTATTATTCAATTTAATGGGGTGACATTAGTGAGTAAAAATTACATAGGTTCTAGATGTACAATTCTATAGTACTTCATCTATGTGTTATATTATGTATTCACCACCCTGAGTAAAGATTTTGCTATATATTTTCATGCATATATTCATTGATAATGAAAAAAAAAAAGATACAATCATACCAAATAGTTCTGCATAAGGACATTTGAGCTTTCTTTGTGTTGTAAGCTTTTGGCCAGGGCTGGCCATTTGCATGAATTAAAAAGGCAACCACTGACTATAAAAATTGATTGAGGAACATATATCCAACACCTAGCCCCTTTATCCTCCATCTATATGTCAAGATGCCTGAAGATCCTAACTTTAGGATTATTCTTGAATAGCCTTCTTAAGGACTCAACAGGTTGTATTTACTTGGGAGAAGAAAGAGATTACCTAGTTACTGTAGCAGCCTGGTTAACTTACACGATTATCCCAATATCCCACTTAGCAGAGAAGAGGGCTCAGAGGGGAACTAAAAGAAAAGACAGGAAATGAAAGGAAGTTGATAGAGACAGTAGAGGGTTGGGGGTGGTATGGATGTATAGGGCATACTATTTAATTGTTTTGAGGGCAACTCCTAGGACCTGGAATATGTTTTGGGAGCAGTCCCCATAGCTGTTGTCTCACAGGGTCTGCTGAATATGAAATGGCTCGACGCTCGTGGCTTTTCTTTCTTATGCGTTAGCCCACAGCATCAGTCAGCCATGTTTTCCTCAGGGCGGTTGCACAGAAAACCACCAAGGAACAAGGCTTCTGTCCAGCAGACAGTGCTGTTCTCTGACCTTGCTGAAGCGGGCATCGATCTTTGTCATAGTGGTTCATCCTGGGTTTTCATAGTGCACATGTTCTCAGATATTTTGGACAAGGACTTAATTTTCTCAAACTAGATGCAAAAATATCTCCTCAATTGGACCCATCCTTCAGGTCTTTTCAAGACAGTGTAGGGAAAAAAGAAAGACTTAGAAGAGATTCAGTTTTTTCACAACAATCTCAGACCTCTTTGGGGTGGTGTCCTGACGCCTTTAAGCAGCTGGGGGCGAGGAGGAGGTAACGGTGGTCAAGTACACTCCACCCCTCAACCACCATCCTGTTTCGGTTGAAGGCCCCAAGTAACACACTTGGTGGGAGGCCTGGGCTGAGCAGGATGGGTCTTCCTCCCAGGGAGCCAGGGAGAACACAAGGTCATTGTCAAGTGAAGTTCAGGGGCTGCTGCAGCAGGCTTGGTCAGCAGCTGTCCCCAAATGCCCACTTGCAGGGAGTCCACAGAGCAACACTGGCTGTGACCTCAAAAGGAAGCTGCCACCTTGGCCTGGGGTCAATCTGTGTGTGGTGACAGTGAAAGGAATGTAGACTTTGGCTGAATGCGGAGAGGAAATATAGGAACTCAGGAGAAAAGGCACCTGGGTTTGTTGAAGATTTACCACCAGCCAGGAAAGGCAACATTTTTGTCTCTTCGAGATGTGTTTCAGGAAGCCCCAATCTGTTAGCTACTTTGAGAAGTCTCTCTGTTAAGTACCATCTCAGCTAATAAAATGAGCTGTTTAGTGGGGGAGGGAATTAACTGTTGGGTCAATTCCATGGAGAGTACAGGCACATCAAAGGAAGAAGTCATTTCACAAGCGCACAGATTTCTGCTTGACTTGGCTTGTTGTAAAACTAATTTGCAACTAGGAATTACAGAAAACCCTCAAATGGGAGAATTACTTAGTAAATGTCTTAAGTACAGTTGTGAACGGTGGAAAGTAATTGGATTAGGGACAGGAATATCCGGATTCAAACCCAATGCTTCCCATTTTTTAGCTCTGATGGATCTGAATAAATCACAGAATCTGAGTTTCAGATTCATTCCTATAAAACGGGGAGAATGATTTCTGTCCTACATATCTCACTGGATTAATTGTGAGGGCCACAGCTGCAAAACCTTTCAATCCTAAAGTTCCATACTAGTGATAGAGATCAGATACTTTTCCCATTTCCAAAATATAGAAGTTTGGTACTAAAACAAACTGACCAAAACAAACAAACTGACCAAAACAAACAAACAAACAAACAAACAAACAATAACAACGACACACACACACACACACACAAATCATGCAGTCATTCAGTAAACGTGGTGATGGAATGATTTCACATGGCAACAATTGGGACATTCCCAATCCTACACATTTGGGGTTGAAAAGCCCAGCTAGTTACATGTTATTATAAAGCTCTGCATTCAGAAGTCTTCAATACTGAGCTTTTTCATGACTAAACTCACTGCTTCTTAGCTGATTAACACGGACAAAAACCAGAAAAGACTGCTCTGTGACCTTAGAAGGTTGAACAAATAATACCCCATCTAGGTTGTAATTACCCAAGAGACATAACAAAGACACATGAAAGGCCTTTGCAATAACCTCTGAATGCTGATATGAAACTATTCATGTCAAACTGATGTCTATAGAGTAAAATAAAAAGGAATTAAAATATTACATATTTGTAATATCAGGTAAGAATCTAAGAAATATAATGCAACATCTATAACTAATGGAAATGCTCTAGGAATCAGAAAAAAAAAAAGACAAGAAAAAATTACATTGTTAAAAACTTTAGTCCTTCAGAAAAATCTCCCAAGGTGAGCTGCCTTAAATCCTTTTTATAACAAGACAAGACATAAATCAATGCAGATATACAGATATACACACATTAAAATCCATCCAGAATTCTTTCCTGCACTTATTTTAGGTGATTTCTACCTGGCCAAAGGGAATACAGAATTAGAAAAATTGGCTGGCGAAATAAATTCACATAAGGGAACCAAATGATCATTTAGTCCAAAAACTGAAGACAAATATGAAAACAGGTGTTATTTTGTGTGTTTGTTTTTGTGCTGCACCTGCTTCTCACTGTCTGCCCCCTCCCCCATAATACTTGTGTTCAGGGCTTGATTATCTTCTACACCTCCGTGTTTGTATCCTTCTCACACTCAGCATCACTGAAATGGCCACTGGGACTGGAGAGGCAAGGGAATTCTGACTTGAAAACCAGAGAAACCATTTAAAAACCTCTTAATCCCTAAATTTCATTGCACTTCCAAGTAAATGTCTAGGATTAAGAAAATACTTAACTACATCGAGACTCAGCAGCATGGACTATATTAATGCAGCCATTTAAATAAATGGACAATTTTTATAATATAATATAAGGAAGAGTTAGTAGAATTCAAAATATGATGATATAGCATCTAAAATCTATATATAAATGGAAGGGAAAATGTAATAAGAAAATATGTGGACTGTGGTCACGTGCTTGCTGAAACTTACTAATTTCAATACTATTCAGGAATTGCTCTTACAAACATCTTTGCTTTTTTTTTTAAATGGTTGTACAGACTGCCATTTTGATCGCCATAAAAAATAAAAAAAATCCAGGACCTCTTTAATGTTCAGTTGAATGCAGATTTTTTTATTTTCGAGTACACTCTGAAAGACTTTGTATTCATGCTGTTTAATGTTTTTCTCTGGGTGACATCCAAAATTCTGCTGCTGCCCTCTGAAGAGCAAGGATCCCTGAATTTAACAACTATTTAACCTACTTCTCTTGAGTAAATACTTTTCTTTACTAAGCTCTTAAGAGGTACATATGCAATAAGTAGTTTAGTAAATTTGATTTTTAAAAATTAATTTGGCATGTCTAAAACATTGTGGAAAGTGCTGGTGGGATAAGAGAAGAGAAGCCAGAGCTGTGGGAAAAGAAACTCTGATAAACAAAGTTGTTCGTAGGTCCCTGAAAATCTTCCAATTTCAGATTTTATGATTGAGAGCCCACATGCCCCACGGGATCTGCACCAGAGCCATTTAGTGACTTCTCACTCAACTTCTCTCAAACACTGTGTCATAGAATTAATGTCTCTATTCTATACATGGGCTCACTGAGCCTCAGAGAAGTTCATTTATTGGCAAACGTCACAACGTTGGTGAGAGGCTGGACCGGAACTCTAATCTTCTGATTTCAGACTTAGGACTCTTTCTGTCACAGCTTGCTCCAATATATTAAATTTAAGAAGTTCATCTTTTTTTAATATACATTTTTTTCTTTTGAATTCAAGTAGTATCCCACAAAATATCACATCTTAAAACCAACAAATATGTGAGTAAATACAAGAAAGGCAAAATATTTAAAAAAAGAAGGTAGGACTAGAAAACGAGGTAGCTAAGATGGTAATATAATCACAGACAGCTCTAATAAAACAACTTGATTCTTAAATCAAGATTTGCTGGTATGAGTGTAATATCACCTGACCCTCAGGTTGTAGACTAGTTTCTACCTGCCCAACATAAACCTGGACATGATCTCTCAGCTCGGCCAGTTATTGAAGGACTTTAGTCTGGGGGATAGATAAAGGAAAAGGGAGTCAAATATATAGTGAAAACAGGAGAACTGATTCTGGGTGGTGAATACACAATGCAATATATAGATGATGTATTAGAGAAATGTACACTTGAAACCTATATAATTTTACTAACCAATGTCACCCCAATAAATTTAAACAAAAAATAATAACTACACAAGGATCTTGTATCTAAGTAGGGAAACTGGTACTGCCCAAGTGCTTTTTCACTTGATGGTGGCCTCTTGGAGCTGTGGGGACTGAGTGAGGCTCTTCGTTCAGTGGCCTCAGGCTTTGCACAGGCATGAGAACAGGAAGAGGATTCAAGGAACAAAGCCAATTTAATAAAAACAGGAACTTATATATCAGTAGGACTTATTTTCTTTAGGAGACACACTTTGGCGTGGTGGAATAAGAAAATACCTCCGAGGATCAGTAGGTAGGACACCTGGATTTCAGTCCTGGGCTTTTCACTTAAGGAGATGGGCAAATTACATCATCATTTTTGGCTTCCATTTTTCATTTGTAAAACGAGGAGATTGAATTACATGGTCTAATCTCTCTCCCAACTCCCATCTCTCTCTTTAAGGTGTGTTCTCCCAGGAGTTTCTAATTTGCCAATCAATCCAAAAATTCAGAATTGGGGTAAAACCTTTACTCACTGGGGCAATTCCAGGCTCAGAAGAAAAGAAAATACCTCTCTTTCAAATATTAATAGGCAATTTTTCTGCATCCATGATGATTCTGGTCTGACTGGATCTTAACTAACGTTATGAGACAACTGAAAAATTTGTGAACTTTCCCTCAATATGAGCTCAAGAAATGCTTAAAACAAACAAATAAATATTATAGAGATGGGGAAATAAGAGACAACTAGAAAAAAGGGACCTTCTATAGCTAAGGCTGAACTGAAGTCCAGTAGAAGTCCTTGGAAGAAGATGTAGTGGTTATTGAAAACCAGAGAACTATTCATTTATTTTGTGAATGAACTGGATACTTATATTCAAGACTTTATGCTGGTTAGTTAAGATATAATATTCAACTATAGCTCCTGTCTTCAAGGGCTTTTAAGTTCAGAAGTGACATTAAAATATATGTAAATAACAATAATACAAGGTAGAAAACATCATTTTATTTGAAATCAAGGCGGAGAAAAGTGCTATTATGATTGTAAGGATGAAGACACAACACCTGGTGATAAAAAATGTTAGAAAATGGCATTTGAACCAAATGTAATAAAATCTGAAAGGAAACCAGGTGAAGAAGCTAAAAAGACAGGCCCAACTGTAAACGAGAGAGTAATTGTACTAATTCTGGGCCACTTATAACTAGTTAGTATCCAAGCCAGAGCAAAATCAGAATTTCAGGGCCCCCTGCCCTTCCTGGGCACCTCAGGTCCAGCCTGCCATCCCTGGATCCCAAGTTGTGCTGTAAGTGGAAGCAGAGCTTCTGTTTTGACATCACCTGGCTATTTAGGTCAAGTGGGCATATCATGGTTTTATGAAAGAAAGTTAAATGTTTGCAATGATACATTGAAGCAATTAAAAGTTGAGAGTTGTCAGTCAGATTCTGATATACCTAAGGATTAGGTTGGAAGGAAGACTTCCCTTTTTATTTTTTCAGTTGTCTAAAGATGGAGCCAGCTGCAGGGTGTTGTAGTCACAGCTCAGGACTCAAGAGTCAAGTCTCCGCTGCAGACCTCATGCATGTTAATTCTTGAGCACATCACTTATCACTTTGAGCCTTAGCTTTCTTGTCTGTAAAATGGATTTACAGAACCTGCTCTATCTACCCTACTAGATTTTATGAGAATCAAATTAAATAAGGTCACATTTAAGTTAGTGATTTTCTCGTTCTTGGCTGCCAGTATGTGTCTTATGCATCTTTCTCTCTTTAACCCTTAACCTATCACGTTGTAGATATCAGACACTTGATAAACTATATCCCATTGTGTTTTCCTTGAAATAAGCCACATTGGGCATTTGCTATTCCCTTGTTTTTGTGAGTGTGGATTTGACTGCCCAGTGGCCATTTATCCATTTAGTCTATCACATCTGATCAAGGTGAGTTTCTCTGATGAAGTACAGTGTACTCATAGTCTTCCTCAGCTGTAACCATTGATGTTCCCATTATATCATGCCATTTTCCTCTGGTCTCCATTCATCAGCACACACACACACACACACACACACACACACACACACACACACACAATGTCATAAAAGGATTTGCTATTCAGGAGCCTAGGGTCTGTTCTGTGTTAGCTAACAACTATCCACCATGGGACAGCTTTGAACAAGGCTCAGCGGGAAATCACGTTGTACATGATTTGTTTTATTTTCACCCATGCCATCCTGTGTAGCTCTGCATTGCTTTATCTGGGTTATGGAAATCGTTTTGAGTGTGAGTGGTCAGAATCAAGTAGTGTTCTCTCTCTTCATCGAATCTGGCACGTTCTCTCGCTGGGCAAATCCAGTGGACATTTTGCAGACCTGCTAATCTCAGGAAGACTGAAATTTTTAGGCGGCTGCTCTTCATATTTAGGGGTAAATGGCAAGGGGAGGAAATGTTCGCTACTGTTTGGGTTGTGTTTTCTTAGCTTGGCAAAGAATTGTAACTTAATGGGATTGATTAATCACTCACTCACAGGAGACACAGTTCAGTAGTTTGGGCTGAATGAGGCTGAGTGCCTATTTTGCTGTTCACTCTCCCAAGATTTTTAGCAGTTGTAAAGCATCTACTTCTCTGTTTACTCTCGGGAGTAGATTATACTGAGAAGAAATGTGCTTTGAGTAGAACTCGATGTACTTTCTTTGCTACTCTCTGGGGAATGTCGCCTCCAAGAAAATGATGTGTCTGATTTCATAGAAATAGTGGGATTGAGTATTTAAACTCTATTAAAATGGCTTTCTGAAATTGTATCATTTGATTTTGTGAGATTTGTGTCTAGAACATTTCATGAGGGGGAGTTTAGACTGTCAGACTGACTTGTTGTAGAATTCAACACCTTAGCTAAAAGATAAGACTCAGGGTATAAGTGCCAGACATATGGTAGAATTCATTCAAACTTGGGACACTCTAGCATAGTGGTTAGGTATGTTTCTATTAACTTTCCCAGAGCCTCTTCCTAGCTAAAGTGCAAGTCTTTTTAAGAACAGGAACTGGATCTTATCCATATTTTGGCTCCTCTGTTGATAGTGGTTCAACACGTTGGTTGCTGTTGCTACTAAGTGTTTTCCTCAGTAATTCAGACATGTATACAGCAACAATTGAATGTATTCCAGGCAATAAGGCTATGAATGTGAGCTCTACCTTATGAAGCTTGTTCGCTAATGATGGAGAAAGCAATCCATGAATAATCAAATAGATAGTTAATATTGTACCAGGTTGCTATGAGTGCTGTAAAAAAAGAAAGGATGCCAGGATAGCTAACTCAACATGTGGAGCGCTTGTCTTGCAACTGTGAGGTCCCACGGTCCGGGAATCAAATCCCAGCTCTGGCCCCTGCAAGCCCATATGCTGAAGTGTGGCACAACTGGGAATCGCTGAGAAGGCTTGGCAGTAAAGGTTCTGACTTCCCATGAGGGATGCCTTCTTGGATTCCTGCCCCATGGGGCCCCTCATCCACTTGTGTGGAATGAAACCATGTCACAACTAAACGTACAACTATGGAGAGTGCTCTGGGCCTTCCCTGCTTCTCTCTCTCTCGTACTCTCCCCGCCCCCCCTCTCTCTCACACCTTCTTTCAAACAATAAAAAATAAACCTTAAAAAAACAAAACAAATGAAGCAGATTAAATATATAGGGAGTCACAAGGAGTACAGTTTTAGATCAGGCAGCCAGGAAAGGTCGTTAAAAGGTAGAGACACTTGAGCAGGGGCCTGAATGTAGAAAGAAAGGGAGCCATGCCAATGGATAGCTAGAGAGAGTGCTTTCCGGATGGACAGAGCAAGTACAAAGGTAATATGGGATTGTGGTGAAGAAATTGGTCTCTGGAGTTTGGTTGGCTGGGTTCAAATCCTGGCTCTGCCAGTTATATCTCCACATGAACTAATCATGATGATAATAGTTGGTGTTTATAAGTACTTACCATGAGTCAGTTATAATGCTAAACCTTTTACATGGGATCACTTGTTGAATTCTCACACCAACCCCACTGAATCAGTACTATTATGAATCCCATTCTACCAACAAGGAAATGAGGCAAAAAGAGGTTAGTGAATGTTGAAGCCAGGGTTCAATCTGTGCAGTTTCACTGAAGGTAGATTTAACACAAAATAAAATATAGGATGAGCATAGCCAGATGTGGGAAAATTGGGAAATTCTCCCTTTGTAACTTCTCCCTCTTCTGCCAATGAAATGACCTCTTTTCTTCCAACACTGCATAGGGCCCTTGCAGGTGGTTTGGGAGGGTGTACCCATGTGCATTACCACCTCCTTTTCTGGACTTTCCCTCACAGAAATCATTCCTGATTCCCAACCCTTGGGGAACAGTCATTTTGGTCTAAGTAAACTGTCAAACTAAGCTCAGCAAAAGTGCCAGTGGGAACTGTAATTTAGTAGAAATAGTAGGAAATCATAAGTCCTGGCTCCCCAAGTAACCAGCTGTGTGACCTAGGTCAAGCCATTGGCTCTCCGAGCCTCAGTTTCTTCCTACATAAAATGAATTGATACTATTTCTACTGCCTACCTCACCTAATATTAAGTATATTCCTCCTATGCAAACCAATTGAGGTCACACATGGGGAAGTAAAATATAAAATAAAATATAAGCTACATTTAAGGACAGCCTATTGTTATACATATGCAAACATGAAGTTTAATTTCTTGATTATTAGATTTTATTACCGTGCCAAACTTCTGGCCCTATTTTATAGTTCTGTTTCTGATGTCATACCTTCCTACTACCTCCAATTCTTTAAATTTCACTTCTCAAAATAATGAAAATCTTACTTGGACTTTCACCAACAATGTACTTTAAAACATTTGCTTCTTAGAAACTAGATAAAGCAAAGCATTTTTACCTTTTGGAATTAAAGCTATTTGACTATAATTTCAACCACATGTGCTTATTTTGTTATACAGAAAAATCTCAGTTAAACAGAATTCTAAGAGTAACAAGAAGTTTTAAATAACTAATTCTTGTTTAACTAAAAAGCAAAAATGCTCAAAAAGCCTCTATCTCTTTTTATATTGTAAGAAATATTTTTAAAATACATCAGTTACTCTTCTGACTTAAGTACAACCCAGTGATGGCAATCAAATCTGTGTGTGTGCATGTGTGTTGTGTGTGTGTGTGTGTGTGTAAAAGAGAGAAGGGTTATTTTATGGAGAACAGAATTATCATTTTGAGTAGACACCACTTGGAATAATGAAGACTCATTATGCATTAAAAAGATATTAATAAAACTACGCAGTGGTTAAGGGTCAGGCTCAATGCCAGTTCACTTGGGTTGGAATCCTGTCTTGCTTACTTAGTAGTTCTGTGGTCCTGGATAAGTTAACTTCTCTGAGCCCCCAGTTTCCTCATCTGTACAATGAGGATAATACTAATAATACTCACTTCATTGAGTTATTCAAGTAAAGACAGTGTCTGATGCAGAGTTAAGTGCCTATAAAGGTTAGAGTTATCTCTATGTTGGTGGTGGTGAGCACTTACTATTTCTTTAAAATATGAATCCACAAAAACTCTATGAAGCAGGTACTATTATTATCCTTACTTTACAGATGAGAAAACTGAAGAATAGACATAGGGAGTAACTTGCTGGAGGCCACTCAGCTAGTACCAATGTGGCTGAGAACTCATCCCACACCTGCCTGGCTCCAAATCTATGGTTTTAACCACCATCCTAACATGCTTTGGTCACATATTTCCCAATTTCCATCCTTCTCATCACTTATCTTAATTTTATTATTGACTTTTGTTCTCAGAGTTGAATAAACAATAGACATTTATGGGATGGAATGGTCAAATGAACTGGTCAGTTTTGCCTGAACGGTCAAAATTGAGATTTGATTGCTTGAATCCATTTAATTGAGACTTTTGAGTACTATTTGTTAGTGAGCATGGTCCTTTAAGTAAGTCACATATTGTGACTGGCCTTGAATAAATTATTTTGAAATTAATATTTCTTTTGCATCAAACCTACCAAAGTCATCACAAGATTTACCTAGAGCAGTTTGATTCTTTTTGGCTTTGGAAGGATCGGAACATTTTTTTCAGTTAATGTTTTATCTTAGAATCTATTCTTTCAGAGGCCAAAATAAACTTTCTCTGGTGCCTAGAACAGTTCGCACCCACCTGGGTGCATACTGACATTATTTGATGTGGGTGATGGATGACTTGACAGATGTAGCCTGTGAAGATGTGAGGATGGGGTGGAGAAAGGTATGCATGATCAAGTCTGTCTTTTCCAGTAACAGTAATGGGTCGTGGCTGCATTTTAAAGGGAAGGGGAAAATTACTTTTCTAACCCAAAGCATAAAACTATGACTCATGCTGGAATTGGTCCAGGATGTTGGTCAAATTATCCAGATTGACAATGAAAGCTGAAAGATCTTGGGAAGACAATGTGGAGAGCTGAAATGCAGGGACAGACATATGGGAAGCTAAGATTCATTGGAAAAATGTGAACTGGTTAGAGAAAGAGAGTAAGAAAAGCAGAGTAGATAACATTTTCAAAAAGCAAAGAAATGCCTTTAACATGACTTTCCATATCTCCTTAGATAATCCTAGGAACTCCAAGCTCTCTACCCAGCAAATTAATGGGACATCCAAAGAAAACCAATCCCTCCTTGTAAACAAAGTGGAAATTTCCTTCTTTCCAAAAGGGCCCCAGTCCCAGCCATGGAGGAAGCAAGGAGACGAAAACACATTTCTGCCTGAGATGACCTCCTATTTTAAGAAAAAACAACAGCCTCAAAAGAAGGAAAGGAAAAACAAAGTTCCACCCAGAAGGAAATTGTATGTAAACAGCCCAAAGGAAGACCAAGACCAGGAGGGTTGGGACACTGAAATAAGCCACAAGCAAAGGGCCTCTGACAATGTCATTAGCCTCTGACAGTGTCAGAATCTGCGCTTTGAGACAACTACTTTGTGATTGACAGAAAAGGGGCTGGGGTAGGGGAGGGTCTGCACAAAAGAAAACTAGTGGAAAGGTCCCCCCCTCTCCACAGCTGTGGAAACTTTGATCTTTGAATTTTTTTTTTTTCCAGGACTCTGCTAGTGTGTAACTCAGGAGAGATCGGCAACCACAAAACGTTGGCTGTAATTTTCTGCAATTTGTCACATGCCCTCTTCAAACCCTAGTGAGATGGTTTGCTTTAGTTTTTAAGCTGCGATGGTAGCAAGGTAGTTCAGGCAAGATAAGAACAAACTAGAATCTTTCTTCAATTCTCTTAAGCCTGGAGGCTGCGTTAACACTGCAAGTGTGTTTTTATTTATTTTTCTGCTGAGTATTTGGTTTGGCCCACATAGCTATAATTTCTGCCCTCTTTTTGGAATATACATCCACACACACACACACACACACACACATATAATTTTTTTTTTAATCCGGGGATTCCAAGTCATTCTTGGATTTCTATTTACTCCTGAAAAATCTGGTGACAAGGTTCTCAGATTCCTGTGGAGTAACACCTGAAGCTGAGTACCTGCTGCCCTGTTGAAATGGGACATGCACTTGACATTCTGCTAGTCCCTATCCTGCCAGCTCCCCTCAACGCTGTCACATGTTCCCCCACTCATGGGAATTTGTCTTGAGTTCTAAACTGATCCATATACATCTTTAGAAATGTCCCTATCTAATCCATGATTTCAGCAGCCTGCTAAGAAGGATGCTAAGGTTCTATCTGGGTTTGGCATAAAAGGTATGATTAGTTGCTGATGTTGTCTTTGGGCATAGTGGGAGTGGGTGGCAGCCAGATGCCATATATTTGCCTTTTCTGATTAGTTAGATCTTTAGCTTAAGCCTGTATCTTGCTATTTAAGTCTTTAAATAGTATTTAGCCTGCTTCTGAGTGCATTTTCTCTATAAACTTTCTTGAAACTCAGTAGTGTTAATTTCATCTTAAAACCTCTAAATAAAACCTCATTGACTCTCCAGAACTTTATTACGTCCACCTTCTTTTCACTGACCCTCAATTAGTATACAAATAGCTCCTGGTATGGTTCAAATAGAGCCCCAAATAAATGAAAGAGAAGGCATTGATGACCTGTGACACATATTTTAAGATGACATAAAAACAGGAGCTACTGCTCTGGCCTCTATTTATCTACCTATTCTTTCTCTCTCTCTTTCTCTTATTTATCATCTATGTACTATTATCTATCTATCTATCTATCTATCTATCTATCTATCTATCTATCCATCCATTCATCCATCCATCTAATTATATCTATCTATCTATCTATCATCTATCTATCATCTATCTAACTATCCATCTAGCCATATCTATCTATCTATTTATCATCTACCTACCTACCTACTCATTTAGTCTCCTAGCTGACTGCCATAAGGATCAGGGCTGCAGGTATTTTCTCATTTTCTCTTTTTCTCTAAGAAACTCGTCACATCCTCACTGTGGTACTCTGCCTAATGTCCCTTGGCCAACCCCTACAATTAACGGAGGCCAGTATATAACAACCCTTTCACACAAAATGGCCTGCCAGAAGTCCAGGGGTGGGAACCTTGATGAGTTACTTTTCAAAGGCTCCGACCCTCAAATGAAATCTCTTTGGTGCTTTTATGGATTCTGTTGTTGGAGCCATGAGGGCCCTTAAGGAAAATGCCCGGAGCCCGCTGGTCCTTGCCATCACTGAACCCCAAAGGGAGGAGCTCCACAGGCGAGAGAAACTGTGCTCTAGATGTCTTCAAGTTGCTTGTATTTCAAAAGAATTCAGTTTACCACCACTGTGGCTTTTAGCCTCTCTAATAAAGCGGTTTTTAAAAAGCTAAAAACGTAATCTGCCTTTTAAATCTGCTCTTCCTGCTGAGTCTCAATGGGGCTGTAGCAAAATGCCTGGCCACATTAGAGTCCTCTGAAGTCAATCAGCTGAAATAGGGTTGCTTGGGGGGTTGGAAATATATTTGAAAACACTCCAGGGGTGGTGCAAAATAACTGAACAAAGGCCAATGCCATGAAAAGAAGAATCAGGTGGGGATTTAGAAAGCTAGAGAATCACTTGTGTATTTTGGAAACATCAGAAATTGAGACAGGGATGCTATCCTGAGAAGTGCAGCTATCTGATCGTAAACATGCTTCTCATTTGGCATTAGAAAGAGGCTGGGCTAATGAACATGGCCTCAAAGATACAGTGAGGCATAGCCAAGGCTGTATGAAATCTTTGAAGAAAATACTTTAGTACCCAAAGGGGATCTGAGGCTAAAACAGATCACAGGCAAGGATAGGCACTACTATGATGTTTTCTCAGCAGCTTTGAGTAAGCCTGCATCATAGATTATCTTCGTTCTACTGAAAATGTGGAAAGATCTCTGAGAGTTGACTTTTTGGTAAAACAGACTCTAGTTTGCTGTTGTATCCCGTGGAAAAAAGAAAATCAAGATAAGAATTATTGTGGCAGGGAAGCCAGGATGGCTCAGTGGGTTAAGCGCTGGCCTTGAAGCCCCAGGGTCCAAGGATTGAGTCCCAGTTCCAGCCCATGTGGACCCATGTGCTGAACTGTAGTGTGCCTCCAGTTTGGTTCTCACTGGGGTGAGCCTCCTATGTAGGAAGCCTCAGGTTCAGCCCACAGCTTGCAGAGGCATCCCTCCCATGTGGGAGGACCCCAGCCCCAGTTCCTGCCCTGCGTGGCCCCCACCCACCTGAGTGGAACGAAACTATATGGAAAACCTATGATGTGCAACTATGGAGACTGCTGTGGGCCCTCCCTCTTCTCTCTCTCTCTCTGTCTCTCTTTCTGTCAAAAACAAAATAAATCTTTAAGAATTATTGTGGCAAAAAAATCTACTACAAATTAACTGATTTTTAAATTTTTTTAAGAGAAAGTGTATGTGTGTGAGAGAGAGAGAGGGAGAGAGAGAGAGAGAGAGAGAGAGAGAGAGAGAGAGAGAGAGAGAGAGAGAGAGAGAGAGAGAGAGAGAGAGAAGTGGGGCAGGCCCAAAGCAGTCTCCATAGTTGTACATCATTAGTTGTGACCTGGTTTCAGCCTGTTTTCATTCCACAAAGGTTGATGTGGGTTCACAAAGGTTGGGAACTGCATTGGGGGCCTCTTAGATGGGAGGTGATAACCTTCACCACAGAGCCATCTTGGTGGTTACCAGTTGCATTGCAGTTCAGCGTATGGGTTGCATGGGCCAGGGCTGGGAACTGAACCCCAGAATTTGTGATTGTGAAGCAAATGCTCGACTGCAGAGCTATCCTGGCATCCTAAACTACTTTATTTGATTTGATTTTATTATTTTATTTTTTATGAAGACAAAGTTAAGATTATGGCATGTAACACATTATACTTTTCATAATTTCTTGAAAGGTAATATATCTATGGATCAAAGTCATTTAGAATAAGGGTCACCTAGAGGGTGCTGAATGTAAATTGTGTTACCCACTAAAAATGCAACTTTTCTGATGGAGCACATTTGGGTGATACTTCCCCCAACCCCCAGAAGGGATATCTGTCTGTCTAAGTCCTTAGAAAAGGAACAAGGCTAATTTTCCAGTAAATTGCTGGTTGGATGACATGAGCTGCCTTAAAATTTAACTTGGCCAAAGCAGTTATATATACATAAGAGGGAGGAAAATTTAACAATGTAAAATTACAAAATCCATTGCAATATACTAAATCTCGATCAAGACGATCATTGACATCGCCTTTCCGATATTTTTATTTTGTATGAAATATACGGGGTGGACAAAGTTGCTCGTATTCTCTTTGTTGGGTGATGGTTGGGAGGTATTAACTTGAAAACACAGCTTTTGCCAGCACACATTACTTGTTACCCTTTGAAGGCCAATGTGTGTGCTGGAAGAAATGCCTCAGAACACTTGAGAAGGTGGATGCATATGAGTAAATTGCAAGGGGTTGAAGCATTGGTTTGGATAAGAATGGAAAAATTCAGTTGCTTAGCCAAGGCAGTTCCGAAGGACTTTGATCTGGATATCTCAGGAGAATGAATTTATACCATTCCAGCATTTTCTGGTTTTGGCTAGGCAGAGCATATAGTAAAGAAATAAATATAAAATAAAACCCAGTTTTTAATGGGTTTTTAGAAGTTTCACTTTTGGCTACAAATAGGAGACAAAAGGCAAATAGATATTGTTTTAAAAACGCTAAGGCAGGCCTTTTCTAACCTCAAGAAAACATTGGGGTTTGATTAGGTTCAGATTTGGGGCAAGTTTCAGGGTAGTGTTTGTACTAGCAACTTCCTCCCCATCTCTGTGGAAAGCGTTGCTTGTTGTGGTTCTGGAAGCCATGCTCTTAAGGCGCTAAGCTTGGGCATTGTAAGACAGGCTCCAGTCTGTCATTTGTGCCTCTGCCCACGCTTCCTTCAGTGTGTTCCTTGGACCCGGGCCTCCCACTACTGCATGAGCTGGTATATGACTAAGCACAGCCCAGACTTCTTGTCTCAGCCTTTCATGGTAGAGTCTCTGTGTTTACCTCCAATCTCCAAGCATCTCCTGTGTGCACCAGTCCCTGGCTCCTTTTATTTTGATGAAGTGAAGGTGAGAGAGAGAGAGAGAGAGAGAGAGAAGGGGGCCCAGAGCAGTCTCCATAGTTGTACATCAGCAGTTGTGACCTGGTTTTATTCCATACAGGTGAGGTGAGCTGTGTGGGGTGAGAATTGGACTGGGAGCCTCCCCAGTGGGAGACAAGAACCTTTGTCACTGAGCCATCCCAGCAGTTGCTCTGCAGAGCTATCCAGGTATCACCACTCCTGATGAGCATTTGTTTCGTTTCTGTTTGCAGCTGAGTCTTGTTCCACTCCTCTGAGCTGCAGCTTGGATCTAGGGATATTTATATTCAATCAGCATGTTCTTTTTGTTACATCATTCATTCAGCTCTGAAAATCCACTACTATCTCGTATTTTCTAGAAAGAAAGTTGGTATGTCTTCCATGAAATAAAAATAGGACAGAGAGGAAATTAATATTCGGTGAGAATCTACTATGCTTCAGGTACAGTCCTAGGAGCTTTTTTAAGGATTTCATTTAAACCTGACATCAATCTAATAGGATATAACATATTGTTGTAAAGATCAAAAGAGATAATTCATGTAGGATACTTGGCATGGGTCATGGCACATAGTAAGGACTCAATAAATTATTGGGTTGTTATTATTACTTCTTAAACTACTTCCGAGGAAGGAAGGAGCTTAATCTGTTCCTTTTAGTCAGGGTCTCCTATGATGCCTTGCTGTTTATAGGACTCCATAATTGTTTATTGAATGATTGAGTGAATAGACTCTTGCCAGAAGTATCTTGCTACTCATGCTAATTTCTTTGGTGAACAAGTTATAATTTGACAGATTAATTTATGTCCTTTTATAAAGCCACAGTTTTGAAGAAGAATCTGACATCAAAATGGTCCAGATAAGGGAAAAAATTTCCCATTTCATCTTTGTTTCTTTTCCTTCATCTTATGCTATTAGTCCTGAATTCTAATGAGCTATACTTCTTATGCTTGGATGAAATATAAATATACTACTTAGATATCAATGTTTGATAAACTTAACCAGTGAATGCAATGTTTTACAGACACAAAGACTAGGTTGAAATCAAGCCATGGGAATAAAAAACCAAGACTGTGAGAAAATAGAATGTTGCTTGGAAAAAAATTATAATTGAGGAAGCCAATATAGGCAAATATTTTAGGAACAGCAAGGAGTGGAATATAATTATTAGCAGTAAACAGGGACACATGAAGTCATAGAAAAGCTTGAAGCTCCAGCAGTTTACCTCACTGGAACTCATCCAGTGTTCTCATCTGTGAAATAAAAATTTCATGTAGGTGAATGCTAGAATTTTCTAGTCCTAACATTGTGTGATTTTATCTAATAATAATAATAAATTCCATTTATGTAGCTTTTTCATGCTTTAAAAACTCATATTGTCATATGACATAGAATATTTCAGAAAAAAAGAAAGGCAAAGGCACTAATCTATATATTACTAAAAACATTATTCATCTAAGTCTGCTGAATAACTTGTCAATCACAAATGCTAGATATAAATTTATTATGGAGCTTCTCAAAATGTTAGAAGGGAAGATCATCAGAAAGCATGAGATCGTCATCTTCATCATGGGTGATGAAAGGTGAAAGACAGGCCCAAGGTCTCTTGACTTCATGTTGACATCTCTGTGCACCCAATAGGCTACTCTTCACATGCCATCAATGTCACTGAATAGAGTTCTTACATGATTATACAGACAGTCTCATGCAACTCACACAATCTGAGCTAAACAGAGAGATATAAGTAATGAAATATATTAAATGTCAGAGAAAAAAAAAGCTTTGCTAGAAAAATGTCTGAGAAACTTAAATGATTTATGCTTAGTACCCTTTTATTTTATGAAGAATCTGGCTCATTTGTTATCAAGGAAAAAAAATCTAGTTTCTGTCCCCCTCCACCCCACCTCCACTTCCCACATCCAAATCTACTCTGGGAATGTTTAGTGTTCACATCTTTACCTATATTCTGAACAAAGGTGGTATCTGAATATAGAAGTCTATTTGTTTCAATAAATTAAATATAGGAGTTTTTAAGGTATAACATTATGCTATTTGTGAATTAATCCTCAAGAGAGGCAATGCCAGGCATTAGAAATTTTTAATCCTTAATTTATTTTTGTGCTAGAAAACTAACATAGTTCTATGTACTGACAGTTAAAGTTTGAATGGTACATTATTATAATTTTTAAGATTTCAACATGAACATCTATTTTATATATTTTTTAAAAGACTACAAAATTACTTCTCTTTTGGGGTATGATAAATTCTTATTGCAGCATGGAGTTTCTGTTAAAAAATCTTTTCTAGAATTTATATGCTAAATATCAAACTAGGTGAGTGTCGATCTTTGTAGAAATATAAAAAAATTAGTGCTTTCAGTTTTATTAGCATATAGAAGCAGAAATACTGTGGCACACCTTTGAATATTAAAAAGTTTACAGTGGTGTTAAATCAAGAAATGTGTTAAAACTCTAGAACATACAAATAATCAGTCTGGGTGCTTGAGAGATCCTTTCTCCTTAGAAATTTGTAATCTAGTAGATCAGGGGTCAACAACATTTTTTATAAAGGGGCAGATGACAAATATTTTTAGCTTTGCAGGCTCTAATCTCTGTTGCAATTATTCAGTCCTGCTGTTGTAGAATTAAAACAGTCATACATAGTACATAAAAGTATGAGAGTGGCCATGTTTTAATAAAACTGTATGAGTAAACATTGATGTTTAAATTTCATATTATTCTCATGTGTTACACAATATAATCTTGTTTTCCCCCACCAAACAATTTGAAGATGTAAAAAACCATTCTTAGCTGTGGGCCACACAAAAACAAGCAGTCCGTGGACCAAATCTGGCATGGGGGCACAGTTTTCTTCCCTTTTTTTCTTTTGTATTTTTTTTTTATTGTTAAATGTATTGGGTGACATTGATTGATAACAATTACATTGTTTCCAGGTGTACAATTCTACATTACATTGTCTATGCATTGCATTATGTGCTCACCACTCTGAATCAGCTCACTTTCCATCACCATATATTTGATACTTCTTCCCTACTTCCTCCACCCCAGCTCTCCCACTCACCTCCCCTCTTACCGACACGTAACCACTAAACTATTGACTGTGTCCATGAGTTTTTGTTTCTTTGTTACTTTCAGTTTAATATTCCACATATGAGCCAGGTCATATGTTTCTTGACTCTTTCAGCCTGACTTATTTCATTTAGGGGCAGAGTTTTCTGATCCCTGAAGGAGATGCGTATATAAATCAAAATAGAACACATGGAATAGCTATGATAGAGAAAATATATGCTATGGGAGTACAAAATAGGAGAGATTAATTGGGAAAGGCTGTATGTTAATATTCTGGTCAAAATAATTGGGAAAGCCGGGATGGTTCAGTGGGTTAAATGCTCGCTTTGCAGCCCCAGGGACCAAGGATCGAATTCCGGCCCCGGCCGTGCTAACCCGTATGCTGAACTGGGGAGTGCCCCCAGTTCAGTTCTCACCGGGGTGAGACCCTGGCCCAGTTCCTGCCCTGTGCAGCCCCGCCCACCTGTGGAATAAAACTATGTGGAAAAACCAATGATGTGCAACTATGGAGACTGTTCTGGGCCCTCCCCCTTCTCTGTCTCTGACTGTATCTCTCTCTCTCTCTGTCAAAAACAATAATAAATCTTTAAAAAATAATAATCATTTTTGTCATATTTTTTGAAATGAGATTTACATAGCATAAAATTGACTAGGTTAAAAACAACAATTAAGTGACATCTAGAACATATCCAATGTTGTGCAGCTGCCACTTTATTTAGTTCCAAAACATTTTCATAAACCCCAAAGGAAGCCCATACCCATTAAGCAGCTGTTCCCATTCCCTCTCCTGCCAGCCCCTGGAAACTATCAATCTCCTCTCTGTCTCTGTGGATTTACCTGTTCTGGATATTTCATGTACATGGACTCAGTTACACACTATGTGATCTTTTGTGTCTAGCTTTTTTTTACTTAGTATGTTCTCTGGGGTCATCTATGTTGTATCATGTATCAGTACTTTATTTTTTATATCAGAATAATATTCCATTGCCTATATATATCACAATTAATTAATTAATTAGGACAAATAATGTCTCCACCTTTTGGTTTTGTAAAAAGAGCTGCTATGAACATGCATGTACATGTATTTGCTTGAATATATGACTTAATCATTTGGGGTATACAAGGTCTGTCCAGGAAAAAATCCAGCCATTGTCAATATAATAAGAATGGTTGCCTGGCAGGATACTTTCCAGACAGCGCTCTTATACTTAGCAGTAGAATTGATGGATCCTACAGTAATTTTGTGTTTAACTTTATGACTAATCCCTACATTGTTTTCCACAGCAGCTGAAACATTTTACATTCCCACCAGCAGGGTACAAATGTTCAATATCTCTACATCCTCACCATCACTTATTTTCTGTTTTTATTTATTTTTATTTTTTTTATAGCCATCTTAGTGGGTATGAAGTGGTATCTCATTGCAAAGAGTTGACAGAATAGCTTTCCAAGCAAAGGGACTAGCAAGTGCAAAGGCCCTAAGGTAGAGGAAACTTGATGGACTTCCAGGTACTAATAGAAGGCTGAAGGGATTGGTATGAGTCAGGTTGGAGGTAGATGACAATTCCAGATCATTCAGAGCCTTTTGGAATTTGAGGCACTGAGGTCCTGAACTATGAAGAACTTTTGACAAATTTAAATATATAAATGACATGGTTTATTTATATTTTGTAAAGCTCACAATGGCTACGTGTGGAATGGAAGCAGAAAGACCAGTTTTGAGGCTCTTGAAAAGTTAAAGAAACAAAAAAGGAAGATGATTTTAGCTTGGGCCAGAGAGTGGGCAATAGCAATAAAAAGAAACATATAAACTGAAGTTATTAATAGAACCAGCAGGGCTTGCTGATAGATTGGAGAGTGGGGGTGGGGAGAGGAGGATTCAAGAGGACTTCTAGGGTTTGGGCTGAGCAAATAAGTGGATGGAAGTGCTTTTTACTAAGATGGAGAAGCACAGGAAAGGGCCAATTTGAGAAAATGGCTCAATAGCTCTATTAGAAATGTTGAGAATAAGTATGAGCTGTATAAAGAAGTCTTTATTGGACAGACCACCCTACTTCTGCTGAGAGATACAGCCAACTGGCCAAGTTCACCTTTAGACTCTGGTCATACTCAGCCATTTATTGTCTAGGTTATGGTCTGATTTCCCTTTCATGAATTGATTTCAGTTTTCACATCAACTGAGGCCCATGAAAGGATGGAGGTTTTTGGCAATCCAATTCAAAGGTCTGGTAAATATGCCTGTTCCTAGAGATACTAATATCTGCCTTTCCTACCTCACAGGGTTATTAAGGGGGTTAAATGGAGATTCCATAGGTAAAAACTCATTGTAAACTTTAAAGTGGTCACACATGTAATAGGTTTAAAGGACTTTCAAAGCAGTTCATTTACCAAACCTACATATTTATGCCAATTTTACCAAATCAATTGAGAAATTATAATAAACTTTTATTTAACCAGACTGGTTGTTGCCAGATGCCCACAAAAATGCAGCAAAAACTCACATACTTTTCTTCTTAGTGGAACATAACTTAGCACAAAGATGAAATTGGGTCTATAAAACTGAAAAACAAGAAAACTTACTTTCTATTATTAATTGAGGGCAAGTCCGCCCAAATTCTCTTACCAGCAACATCTTGCCGCCTGGTGTTCTATTGGTACAAGACCCTTTTGTTGTTGGTATACTCATCTTCTGGCAAAAATGAAAGCAATTGCCTATAACAGGAATAAGGTGTCTGTTCTACCACCTGTTCCTTCCTTTCGGTTCACTGTCCTGGAATTCAGCCTTTCCTGCTGCTAAACTGTGGCCTGAATTTCCATAGGTCCAACCTTCTTCCCTGACCTGACTTCCTGGGCATGTGACCTGTGCCACTGCACAGGGTCCTGTGATCAAATGTGCCCTGAACTTGGTCTATCCTCTGCTCTCATTGTTTTGAAATTGTTAGTAATGTTATCTTTGAACCTGTAGTTCATGCATGAAGTCTGATGGAGCAAAAATAGTGTCTGACTCCATTTGAACAGACGAGGTATGTATTATATAACTCTCCCCTCTTCTTAGCTGCCCACTTGCAAATAGCACTTGAAATGCCCCATGAGCATGAAATTCTGGTGAACCCATAATGCATGAGAATTCAGCAAAATTCAAAGTAAGTACAAAGCAAGTATGTGACATCTAGGACTGAGTAGCGGAGATAGAAAAGGGGGTACACTAGCAGCCCCAAAAGACCACATTTTTCTGTTCAGACCAGAATTTGTTTCAAACATAGGAGGAAAGCAATAGTGTTGTAAGAAACAAAAACCATCAGGGAACCCTATTGTGTGTTTTTGTACCTGTATTACTCTCCTGTTTAGTCAATCACATACTGACAATGACAGCATAAAAGAAAAAGAAAACACAGGGCTACCCATAGTTCTTTCTACTTTCAGTTTTTCTTTACTCATCAATAAGCTCAAGGGAGAGCATGTCGGCACAGTATGTATATATCAAGAAGTAAAATAAAAATAATTGAGTTTGTTTTGTTCAGCATTTCCACTGTTCTGGTAAAAACAAAATACATACACCTGTATGAGCTACTTCAACAGATAATATTTTATAATTAGTATGGTCTTTTTTTAATTTTGGTAAGTACTTTGAAATATCTTAAAATTAGAACATTTTCTTAAGGAATCAAAACAGTCTCTCAAAATTCAATAGACAATGTGTTTTATAGATTCCTTTTCAGTGATAATTAAAAAGTTGTTCATCACTTTAATTTTAAGTTTCTTTTATTAGTTTCAGGTGTGCAAAACAACATAGTGATTAGACATTCACATACTTCATAAAGTAATAACCCCAATAAGCCTATTACACACCTGACACTGTACATAGTTATTACAATATTATTGACTATAGTTCCTATGTTGTACTTTATATTCCCATGACTATCTTTTAAAATGATAGGTAACATTCAATATTATTTTATATTTCATCTGTACAGCATAGTGGTTAGACATTTATATAATTTATGAAGTGATCCCCCTGACTAGTCTAGTACACATGTGACACCATACATAGTTATTACAATAATATTGACTATATTCCCCATATTGTATTTCACATCCCTGTGACTATTTTGTAACTACCAATTTGTACTTCTTAATCCCTTCAACTTCCTTACCCAGCCCCAACCCCTCCTCTCACTAGTAAGCACCAGTGTGTTCTCTGTATCTATGAATTAGTTTCTATTTCCTTTCTTTATTTTGTTCTTTAGATTCCACATATATGTGAGATTATGTGGCCTTTGCCTTTTTCAGTCTCACTTATTTCACTTAGCATAATACCTTCTAACAACCACATTTTCTAATATGAAGTTAAAAACAGCTACATTTTATTCATTTTCTTTCAAATATCGAGGTAATTTCCCTGAGCATGAATAAAATCTGAACTGAACTCTATCAATTTTAAATAAATGTGATATAGACTCTTATCCACCTTACACTATTGTCTTATTTTTTATTTGGTTTAGAACTCAGGGAGGAAAAGGGGATGCTATAGATTGGGCTCCTTGAATTCCAACAAGGTCAACACCGACCTCTAATATTAGAAACACCTTAGGCAAAACTACATGATGAGATGAGTCTACTGCCTTCATATTTGTTACCACTTTCGTGTTTCATTTTATACCCTTTGTAGGTGGTATAAAAGCTACAGCTTACAAGGTTTTTTCACAGTGCTCCTAAGGAGAAAAGTAAAGGTGAAGTAAGTGAAGCTCTGAAACATTCCAGGAAGAAGACAAGACTGTAGCTTGTGACTGGTCTTCCAAAACGCATTGTCCTGCCCCAATGGGAGACAGGAAACAGCAAATTGGTTCAGTGAAATAGCTCAGTCTCAGTCAGATTCAGCCACAGGCTAGAAGTGGAGGGAATGTTCTATACAGAATTTATACTGTAATTGGAAGGTCCAATGTTAGAACAATCATATTATTCAGGTGTAAATTTTTACTCTGTGGTGAAGTCAAACTTGTCAATTTGTCCTAAAATATTTCCTAAAATCTATTGTAAGTAACCTCCATTGCAGTCTCACTTACCCACGCCCACCCCCACACAGAAAGGTTTACAAATGAATTACCTAATTCCATTGCTTTTAAAAGACCATTTCTGTCAGTAAACATGGAAACAAGAGCGTATCTTTCAGAATCAACCTTCCCTATTCCATTAAATCAAATTCTCAAACAACGCCGGTTTAGTTTCTAAAAGTCTTATAACTTAAAATTTTCAGAACCAACTTTTCTTTGGCAGAGAAAACTCTATGGAGACTAATGAGCTCCAGATACCTTTGGGGGTGGTCAGTGAGAGCTGAATGGCTCCTGGAAAGTCCCACCTTGGGTTTCCTCTTTTAATGATGTCCAAAATAGACTCATTCATCTATTTTTAAACTTTCTAAAATTAGCAAGAGAAAAACAGAGTAGCAAGCTGGAGCCATAGGCTACTTCATTACCTCAGTTATTAGCCTGACAAAATAAGTGACTTTCCATTAAACAGCAGTGACAGAAAAGAAGGAAGGTTTAGAGGTCAATAGCTCCTGTGATACTATCCCTAAATGTAGTATTTCTCTAGGGACGGTTGGAATTAACTGCTGACAAGCTAATTGCTCTTATTCCCCAATTAACCAAGTCTTGCTTCATTAGTCGTTTGTTGCAATTGGACAACATTTTCAAGGATCTAAAGATCTACCCAATATAATTAGTAAACAACTGAAACGAAACCAGCCTCCACTTGTTGACAAGATTAATTGAATAATTGTTGTTTCATTGACAATAAAAAGAGCAAGAAAATGTAGCAAGGGAAGCTGTGCCAGTATTTATTTGAGTAAAATTTCCTCAGAAACACACAAAAGCTTTCTATTAAGAAGAACTGCTGAATCCCATCTATCAGAAGAATCCCAGGATGGAAGGTAATGTTGAAGTTGCTATAACTTACTGGGTCTTAATAATTTTTTATAAAGTTTACTTTTCCATATATACACTTAACATCTGTATATTTCATTTAAAACATTAACCATACGGGTAGATTTTAGGCATCTAACACATGCTCTCCACAAATCTAATTTTGCAAAAACAAATTGATTCAGCAAAGCAAATTTTATGCTGGGACTTTTGGCAAATATCTCAGAACAATGTGTTTGGTTTAGTTTGACTTAATAGCTGTGATTTTTAAAATTGTTCTACTGTTTTTGAGTACTGAGTGCAAAAGACAAAAAATTACATCAAACTTCCATGGAAAGTCTTTTTTGTATGTATGTGCATGGCATAATTAAGCACTAGGACAGATTTTAACGTTTGAAAATTGGTCACTGTGGACGGTCTGTAATTTCATTGTACCTGAGCCTGTTTTATTCTTGTCGAAAATGGTTTCAACCTCACAGCTCAAACTGTCAAGTGACAAAAGGATCCTGGCTGTCTCAGACATAATAGTTCCCTCTGGAGACTTGGTAGACTGTTAGTAAAAACCCATTTTAAAAGGTCTGGAAATTTTCCCACACCTCTATCAATGGAAAATAAGATCTCTAAAATGACTATGGGGGTGTCTATGGAGGAAGAGGAGAGTCTACCACTTTTCCAAAAGGGGCGACATTACTGCATAAGCTTGAAAAACAAGGGGGAAACTCTGAACAACGAATCTAGAATTAGGGTGCTCAGCTACCTCCATGTGACAATTTTATGCAACTTACGTTGGGGGATTTCCTTTATTCCAACAAATGCTACCAAGGTGAGGAAATGGTGCTGGTTACAATCTTAAAAGTGTCAGCAGCCATTTAAGACGCAGTGGGTAGTGCTAAGTTAAGTACTGTCTGTGCACTTTCACATTGAATTCCCCCCAGGGAAGTGTTCTTTCTCCCCAGTTCATGAATGAGGGAACTGAGGCTCAGAAAAGCCTGGTGTCCTTTAGACAGTCACCCAGTTGATGAATGGAGGAGGCAGGACTCAAACCCAGGACTCTCTCTGGCTCTAAAGCCCTTGGTGTTTGCTGAGGACAACAGTCAAGAAATGATCTGTGGGGAAGCTGGATGGCTCAGTGGGTTAGCGCTCACTTTGCAGCGCCGGGGACCGGGGACCGAATCCCGGCCACAACCTATGTGGACCCATTTGCTGAAATGGGGAGCTCCCCCAGTTCAGTTCTCTCTCTGTCTCTGTATCTCTCTCTGTCAAAAACAATTAAATAAATAAATAAAATAAAATAAAATCATAAAAAAGAAATGATCTGCTAGAATCACGGTTATATAGACTATGGATGATCCCGGGGAAGCCGGGATAGCTCATCAAGTTAAGCATTAGCGTTGCAGCCCCAAGGTCCGAGGATTGAATTCTGGTCCCAGCCTGTGCAGACCCATATGCTGAACTGGGTTGTGCCCATAGTTTGGTTCTTGCCAGGGCAAGCCTCCCATGTGGGAGGCCCCCAGGATTCTTCATACAACTATGGAGACTGCTCTGGGCCCTCCCCCGTCTCTCTGTCTATCTCTCTCTGTCAAAAGCAATAAAATAAATCTTTTTTTAAAAAAACTAAAAAAAAAAAAAAAAAAAGAATATAGGTGATCCAGAATCAACAGAATCAAACAGTACAATTTGGGTAGAAGAAAAAAAAAAAATCAATTCATCTGGGCTAGGGAACTGAAAAATGACAACGCACTGTGAAGCTGCATTGGTCACGGGGCTAGCAGTTACACTTGTGGTCACTATAAACTGAGCAAGTGCTGGGGAGATCTTTTCTTTGCCTATACTCATGTCCTTCTTAGATGGAATAGTCTGTCTGTCTTCCACATAGGAGAAGTGAGGGCAATGACACAAGACAGCAGCCTCACATACTGGTAGAAGCTGAATTTCAGTAGATAGATGCCCAACTGTTAGGGCACGGCTCAAAAAGGCTAAGAGAGGGAAAAACTGTAGCTAGCAGGGAAGTCCACGTGCTGGCGGGGAAATAACAATAGGCTGGGAATGAGGAAACCTAGGTTCATTCTGGCCCTGCCCTCTGACTAACCCTGGGCAAGTCACTCCAGGGTCACATTGATTCTCAGCCTGGGTAGAACAAGACTACTCTCTCAGTAGCTGATGTTAGTCAACACAAGTATGGGAGGGCCCTTAGCTGGGAAAGATAGGTAAGTGACTACCATGCAAAGGCCAGCATATGAGTACACAGTAAAAACAGCCTCTGGCTCCAGATACCAATAACGCCTTCTCTGAGAAGCACCGAGTTTGACCTCCAGTTCCTTCATTTGTTTGTAGAGGGGGAGTAGCATTTCTACCTTGAGGTCCTGACTCAGAGGGGCAGGTTAGTGCAGCAGGTGGGCTGCTAGCCCGGTTTCCCTCTGTGACCACAGCACATCCAGATGGCTGTTTTACATCTTGGGTTTCTAGGTGAACCTTCATTTGGGGGGAAGAATCCCTTGATTTTAACAAAACAAAACATCACTTCTCAGCCTTTTGGCTAAGATCAAGTGTAAAACACAAAAACCAGTTTAAAAATAAGTAAATTAGAAGACCTTTGAGTTCCTGACTATTCTGGGTATTTGTGAGTTGAGGAAAAGTCTGGCTAAAAGTGGGAAGGGGGAGTTGTAGTGGAAAAAGGAGACAAGGCTGATAAGATCTGGGAGCACAAATGACCAGGCCCAGCTGCACACGGAGCCTTTGATTGGTGGACAAGTTGATGGATCCCAGCTGTAGAGGGGTCAGACATCACCCTTTTAAAAGCAGATGTCATGTCACTGGATTAGTGGCCAGGGCTGGAAGATTCTCTCTCAGGCTCCTCCTCATTTTAATGTTTCTCTGTAGATCCGGTATTTCTGATTTCTGTTCACATAGGTTATTCGGTGTAGGGTTGGCTTTTCCAAAAGGCCTTGAAATGAATATCTGCTGCCATGCCAGTTAAGAAGTCTGTGTAGCCCACCTCCAAATCCTGGTGTCGGAGAAAAACTTGTTACAGATGTACCTCTGTTACAAAAAGTTTTATGCGAATAAAAATGTTAAAGCTGAAATTCCCATTCTTTGCCATGTGGGAGCTTGCAATAATTCTCCCCAGGAAAGTGGAAAATCTTCCTTTAATGCCTGTAATTACCTGCTAACTGCTTTATCTATTTAGATGGTGTATCCTTGAAGTGGTGGATGGACATGTTACTTATGGAAGCCTACACATTGCTGGGCTGCCCTTTGAATAATTCATTCCAAACAGACTGCCTCAAGGGAAATACATCTTCCATGTTTCTTCAGAAATGAAAACTAAATAAATGGAAAGTGGTCCTAAAAAAAATGGATAAATATAAGGAATGAGAGAAAATTTATATTATCTACTGGACAATGTTTCTACATTTTGGGGTTTTTTTTAATTCTCAGTAACAGGATATATATTATTAAAATATCATATAAAATTGATTATATGGTCTCCTTTGCAGCTCTCCAATAGGACTAAGGAAAACAATTCTATCCAGGGGCTGGTTTGTGATGCTGGCAGTCATTGTTGGCAGCTGAAAGTTTAAAAGGCCACACGGTACTGAATAATGTAAATGAAGAAATAAACATAAATTAAAAAATACTCATCTATTTGTGAATATAGGCAAGTATTAAGGATTTGGTATTTCTACAGATTACTCTGTGTATGGTGCTCTGTGAGAAACTGTAAGGCAGGTGAGGTGTAACACAATATGTTGTCTCTGGTTATGACTCTAGTGGGGAAACATAGGAGAGATAAGGAACACCATAAGTGGGGGAAGCCGGGATGGCTCCGTGGATTGAGTGCTGGCTTTGAATCCCGGCCCCAGCCCTTGCAGACCCATATGCTGAACTGGGGTGTCCTTCCCCCAGCTCCCCCAGCTTGGTTCCCATCCCCTGGTGGGCCCCTGGTTAGAGGGGGCATGCCTCCCATGCAGGAGACCCCTAGCCCAGCTCCCAGCCTGTGCACCCCCCCATCTCACCCCCCAACCTGTGTGGAACGAAACCATGTCAAAAACTGATGACATACAACTATGGAGCCTGCCCCATTCTCTCTGTCTCTCTCTGTCTGTCAAAAACAACAACAACAACAAAATCTTTAAAAAAAAGAAACACCATAAGGTGCATTGATTGAATACCTACTATGGGCAGCACGATATGTTCAGAAGTAGTGCATGCAATGTGACTTGGATGCACATATGGCAGAATGTGATTATAGTCATGCTGACTTAATGAAGGTGCAGATACACCTCAGAGAGCAAGCTGAAGGTGATACAGTTCTGTGGATGTGGGGCTTTGCCCCCACACTTCTATCTAGAAAGTACCTTCTAACGTTCACGTTCTTTCTCAACCGTACTTGTCTTTTGATCCAGCTGGATAAGAAATACACGTGGGAGAGGGACCAAGTCTCAAGGGTCTGGAAGGAATAGCAGCATTCTTTATGTCCTCCAGGTCTCCAGGACTTTCAGAGGAAGGGAATGCAGAATGTGACACAAAGATTCTTTGCATGGCCAAGCCTACCCAGTCTTTCTTATTGTCCCCAGCTCTGTACGAACTCAAGTTCTCTTGGCTTGTGAGCTGGCTGTGATATGGGCACCCCATGGACCAGTGTTAAGGGCCTGTTGGATTGTACCCAGTTGCCTCCTCAACTATTCCAGTGTCTGACCTTCTCAGGACTTAACAAGGGTATTTTGAGGAGTTGGATTTTGTACTAAGATCTAATTCTTCATACAGGGACCAGAGGGGCACAGAGAGTCCTCTACCCTGGAAAGACCTTGAAATGAGGTGTAGTCCCTGGTTGCATTTTCAGGGGTATAGGGAAAGCCATAGCTACCATGTAACATGCCCAGGCTCCCAGAAGCAATCTTCCTTATCAGCTCCGTAAGCCCAAGCATTCTAGCTTTTCCCACTTAACTTACAACTCTCTTCTTGGTAAAAATGAAGGACATTCAGGAACTAGTTACAATGCCTACAAAAAGAAATAACATGTGCAGACTTGGCTTTACTGTGAGGCCATATTTATCAGCTGTTTATACTTTAGCAAGAACTATTTCCTCTTTCCTCTTAAAATAGGTCTCTCCCTCTGTCGTTTACACACACACACACACACACACACACACACACACACGGCTGATGGGTTACTCACTGGATAGTTATCAACTCTGTTCATCACCACTTTTACCTCCTGAGCCCAGATGAGACATTCCCATGCATTCTTTCTGTCTGTCAGGATAGAAGGGACAGAGTCCGCAGGCACAGAATGACCTTGGCCAGAGCCGACATGCTGCTGGAGTTGCCCTGGTATTGTGCAGCTACAGAATATGTTTGTGTGGCCCCTCATAAGTTGAATGAGCTAGAAATCATGAAGAGAAGTCTAAGAACGAAGGACTCCAAATGAACATTCTGATACCTGCCGTGGGTTTCAAGGTATGTTTTATTTGTGTGATGTCATTCGGAAAATTATATTTCTGGTGATAATTGCATGAAAACATTTGTATAATTTATCAGTGGTGATTGGTTTTAATGGCACACATACTCCCCATGTCCCTGGGGGCAGGAGTATGGTGGAAACATGGGGCATATTTCCAAAAGGGACTGCTAGACAGTAACTCACAATAGAAGCTGAACCTATCGAACCAATGTATATGCTAATGGTTTTTTTCCCCCCAACACACACACACACACACACACACACACACACACACACACGTACACACACATTTACATATTGGGTTAACTTACTTATAGCACTTTACATCTTGCTTTTATCAGATTCTTGTTGCAAGTGCGAGGAGTTCTCTGGGACCTGTGTGAGTCCCATTAGCTGCATTCTCATAGCTTCCACTCAGCAGGACAATCTATTATTTTATCAGCCCCATTCAACCTTACAAAATGATCTGTTTTTATGTGGGTTGATAGTCTAAGTACTGATTTCAGACCAAGGCCTCTATTAGCTTTTTTCCTCCATATGCCTGAATGAAGAATTCCAGAAATGAGGTGATGAATAGAAATGCAGACAGACCCTCAGCTCCAGCAAATGCCATCCATGATCAATGATTGCTTCTCAGATTTCATTTACACAGAGATCAAAGAGAAAGAGTAAAAGTGGGTCTTTAATAATAAATAAATAAATAAATAAATAAATAAAGACTAAACATATTACAGATGATACTTTTTCTATAATAGGGAAACTTGGATTGACAACTACAGATTCTGTCCTCACTGATTGTTTTCTTAATATTTACGTTTCTTGTCTGTAAGAATAACATGCACTTGGTAATGTCATGCTTTCCAGTGGTTTTCTAGCTTTTAAATTGATTTTAATAAAAGATATCTTTAAGTATTTTTACTTATTTGCATGGTGACCACTCTTCGGTAGAAGTGACTATGTATTAAGGATTGTAATAACTTGAGCTCACCGGATAGATGTCAACTATGTGCATTCTTAATTGTTCAAACCTATTTTCCTCTGTCCATGTCAAGCTTAACCTGTAGCTAAAGGGGCCTAAGGCTGGGGACAGCGAGTAGGGAGGTGAGGAGATGTGCAGAGTGAGGGGCCTTAGCGGCCCCTTCCTTTCCCTTGCTCTATCACCCTAAAGTAGAAAGAGATGGGACTGTTTTAGGATAGCTCCTGCAGCCTCTCTAAGCACAGAGGCCTTCAACTGCTTGCAACTTTCTTTAAAATGTGGGTACCTGATGCTTCTTTATTTTGTCTAATTTAAGAGCAAAAATTTGTGATCATCTTTTTCATATTGCAGAATGATTGGGGAACTTTTTCCTATTTTTAAAAATCATTACATTTCAGGGGAAGCCGGGATGGCTCAGTGGGTTAAGCACTCACTTTGCAGCCCCGGGAACTGAGGATCGAATCCCGGCCCTGGCCTGTGTGGATACATGTGCTGAACTAGGGAGTGCCCCCAGTTCAGTTCTCACTGGGGTGAGACCCTGGACCAGTTCCTGCCCTGTGCAGCCCTGCTCCCACCTGTGGAACAAAAACTATGCGGAAAAACCAATGATGTGCAACTATGGAGACTGGTTGGGGCCCTCCCCCTTGTCTCTGTCTCTGTCTCTCTGTCAAAATCAATAAAAATAAATCTTAAAAAATAAAAATAAATATAAAAAAAGATAAAGAAAGAGGACATAAAGAGGAGCAAAGGAATATGAAGTATGTTCCCATCTATCGAAATGCATAATTTTCATACATAATGAAAGGGCTAAGATAATGATCTTGGAATAGAGGGCATGTACTGCAAACAAATAATGCTATTCTGGCATTATACAAAGTTCTAAATCTCTGTACAACCTAGGCATATAACAACAAGAAAGGAAGAGAAATAAAATGAATAAAGGCCCATTTGGGGTGGGCAAGAGTGTTGGAAGAAAATGTATTCTAAAGAGTTCTTCTTATTAAAGAAAGGAGTAAAGAAATGAAAGACCAATAATTCGTTGGAAAGACAATAGTTGGTATCTACTTTTTGTGTAATAGTCGAGTAAAAGATGCTTCACTGTGACCCTAGGAAGGAAAAAGTGAACATTTATGAATTGGAAAACTATAGTAACATTCCTAATAACAGGAGATGACTAAGGTGTGTGTGTGGAGGGGGGGGGGGATGCTTAAACAATAGAAATAAAACAAAGACAAAAATGTACACCAAAATTATACATAAAGGTGAAACAAATAAAATCAATTACATGAGATTTATGTAAATGGAATGAATTCTAAAGCAGACTAATAGAGTGGATGTGTCATTTACAAAAAACACACAAATAAAATGATAGATTTCTGGTACTAGTCAAGATGGAATAAGTCTACCACAGCCTTCTCTTCCACTGATTGCAACTGAAAATCTGGGTAGACCGAAAAAAGCAATGAAGCAACTATCTGAAGAATCTGAGAAGTAAACAATAACAGACATATGGGAGGAAAGCAAAGAATGACCAGCAAGGGTGAGTTTCCTGTTGCGTTTTGTTTTTTTTCCTCTCCATGTTAACATTTCCTCAAAATGTTAACAAATAGAATCTAACAATATATAAAAAGGATACTGTATTACATCCAAGTGGGATTTAACTTAGAAATGAGAGGCTGGTTCAACATTTCACAATTAATTAATGTAATTCACCTTATTAACAGACTAGAGAAGAAAAACTGCATCGTCTCAATAGATGCAAAAAAGCATTTGAGAAAATTTCATGATAAAAACTCTTGGCAAAGTGGAAATAGAAGGAAATGTCCATAACCTCATAAAGAGCAAGAAATAAGTTTATTAAAATTCATTCAAAGAGAAATGGGAAACTGTAATGGAACAATTATCAGAGAAGGGATTGAGAAAGTGACTAAACAGCACCCATTGACAAGATAATGGTTAAATTGTACTTAATCTTGTGAAGTTATTTAAAGGATTTTAGCCCACTATTTCTTAGTCCTAAAAATTTATTAGAATCACTAATGGAACATTTTTAATATTTAAGTTAAATAAATCAATTGGGATGGCACTGGTTAATAAAATTATATAGGTTTCAAGTGTACAATTCTATAATACATCATCTGTATATTGCATTATGTGTTCTCTATCCAAACTCAAATCTCCTTTTGTCACCATGTATTTGACCCCTTTAACCTTTTCTTTTTTAAAAGATTTATTTTATTATTTTGTTTTTACAGAGACAGAGAGACAGAGACAAAGAGAAAGGGGAGGGTCCAGAGCAGTCTCCATAGTTGTATGTCATCAGTTTTCAACATCATTTTATTCCACACAGGTGGGCGGAGGCCACACAGGGTGGGAGCTGGGCCAGTGGCCTCCCAAATAGGAGGCATGTTCCCTCCAGAGAGGGGTTAAACCAGGGGGTGAAAACCAAACTGGGGGCCTCCTGCATGGAAAGCACACCTCAGTTCAGTATATGGGTCCGCATGGGCTGGGGCCGGGACCCTATTTCTCAGTCCCTGGGGCTGCAAAGCGAGTATTTAACCCACTGAGCCATCCTGGTTTCCCCCTTTACCCTTTTCTACCTCCCCTCACCCCACTTTTCCTTTGTAACCACTAATTTGTTTTCTACCTCTATGAGTATTTGTTTGTTTGTCTTATTTGTTTGTTGCTTTCAGTTCTATATCCTACACATGAGGATATAATTCTTCACATTTTCTGTCTGACTTATTTCACAAAACACGATGTTCTCAAGATCCATCCATGTTATCACAAAGGCAGTATTTCATCTTTTCTTATGGTCAAGTATTATAATTATATTCCATTTAAAATATGTATCACGTCTTCTTTCTGCAATCATCCATCGAACGACACTTTGGTTGTTTCATGTCTTGGCCACCATGAATAATGCTGCAATGAACATAGGGGTACATATATCTTTATGGACAAATGTTTTCATATTTTGGGGGGTAGATACAAAGAAGATGGATTGCTGAATCATCAGGTATTAGTCCTCTTATTAAGGTCATTAAATGTATTGAGCTCTTTTAGTACTCAGGTAATCATCTCGCTCTTCATTTCAACTACATTTGACTTACCGACTACTCATTCCTTCTCATATTCATTCTCTTGGTTACCAGAACATCACACTTTGAATTTGCCTCTGCTGCTTTATTCGCTGGTTGCTCCCTTGCTGGCTTTCCTCTTCTGTTTTTCCTCTATATTTTGGGATATTCCAAAGCTCTGTCCTGGCTATCATTTTCTTCCCTCTTGACAACCTCCCTATGTACCGATTCAGCCCCCAAGGCTTTCTCCACCACTGCTTTGCTGATGACCTTTACATTTTCAACTCTAGCCCAAATCTTTCCCCTGAACTTTGGGTCATACATACAGTTTCTTGCTTGACATCTTCATTGGGCTGCCTGTTTTTCTCTGTTACCATGTAACCACCCTAGTGCAGCCATCATTCTTCTCACCTCAGCTACTGCAATATCCTCCTTTTTTGTTTTTAACATTTATTTTATTGTTTTTGATAGAGAGACAGAGAGAGACAGAGAGAAGGGGGAGGGCCCAGAGCAGTCTCCATGGTTGTACATTATTAGTTTTCAACATAGTTTCAAATTACACAGGTAGGCAGAGGAAGGCTCACCCAGGAGAGAACCAAACTGGAGACCACACCCCAGTTCAGCATATGGGTAAACGCAGTCCGGGACTGGGATTCGATCCTTGGACCCCAGGGCTTCAAGGCAAGCATTTAACCCAATGAGCAATCCCGGCATTACCTCACCTTTTTAAAAAAGATTTATTTTTATTATTTTTGACAAAGAGAAACAGAGAGAAAGGGGAGGGCTCAGAGTAGTCTCCATAGTTGCATGTCTTTAGTTTTCTACAGTTTCATTCCACAATTGTGTGCTGGGCTGCGCTGGGCAGGAACTGGCCAGGGGCCTCCCATAAGGAAGGCACACCTGGGGTGGGAGCCAAACCTAGGGCCTCCCACTTAGGAGGCTTGCCCTGGTGAGAACAACATATGGGTTCGCATGAGCTGGGGCCAGGACTCTATCCTCCGACCCCAGGGCTGCAAGTGCTCAACCCTCTGAGCCATCCCAGCATCCCCTGTAATATCCTCTTCATTGGTGTCTTCATTACATGTCTGGCCACTCCCCACCCCACCTCTCATCAATTTTTCACACAATGCCAAAAGAATTTTCTTTTTTAAAATGCAATCAGGAACACATTTCTTACCGGCTTAAAAATCCTCCAGTGCCTTCCCGTAGCTCTTGTGATAAAGCACAAACTCTAGCAAGGCTACAAGGCTGGCCCTGTCTGACTGGACCACCATTTTTCCTCAGGACTCACCTTATACCACTCTCCCGCCTCTCTTCCCTCCTATCACTGTGGTCTTCTCTTGTCCTTAAACGGTCCCAGCTTAGGGCTACTGTATTTGCTTTTCTCTCTTTCTAGAATATTCTTTCAATTGCTGGCTTCTTGTCATTTAGTTTATTCAACTTCCAGGTCAAATGTTACTTGTTCAATGGAATTTCACCAAAGGAACCCCACAACCACTGTCTGTTACTTTATCCTGCTTCATATTCTTCACATCATTTATTACTCTCTAGAATTATCATCTGTCTCCCTCATTAGAATGCAAACTGCCTTAGACCTGAAATCATGTCTTATTCACCACTCCCTTTCTCTACTCTAGAATAGTGCTTGGTATGTAGTAGGTACTCAAAAGTTTTTAATGAATGACTAAAGGAATGAATGTATAGTAACTGTGTTTAACCAACATTGACTAGCATTTGATATTCTGTGGTGTTATTTCACTTTCATTACCTGGGGTCATCCTTATAAATAGAAATAACCTAGGAGGTAGGTAGTATTATTATGTTTATTTACAGATGAACTGATAGTTTTGTGTCCTTTTACCTCCACATCCAAAAAAGAATAGAAATGCATGTTTTAAGCCTCTAACGGAGAGGAGAGTCCAGGAAATTTAGTAAAATTATTTCAGAGGCTGACCTAACCATCTGTGAATTTTTGTTTTTTGTTCCTAACCAAATGTCAGAAACTGAACTACATGTGTTTCTATCCTAAACACGACAAACCAAAGAAAATGCTCTCTATTATTCCTGGGTCCAGATGCAAGAGGTCCATGGTAGTTGATGTTCTGTAATTAAATGAGATTTCAGGCTGAGCTTCTAATCCCCTGAGACACAGAATGTGCAGCTGTACTAATAACTCAGCCTATTATACGGAAAGCCAGCGGGGCCCTTATTTCTTTATGTACGTACACACATACACACACACTCACATATAGACATTCGCATTTATATTTTTAAAGCCAACAACAATCTAAACACAAGGTTCTCATTCTGTCTTTAAATATGGGAAATAAGATTAGATTAAGTTAATGTAATCACTAACATCATGTTCTGCAAATTGAAAACTAATGCAGCTTTGTTCCCCAACCCCCAGACTGCCCGAGGAATCAGAATTTCCAGAATACCCAGACCCACACTTTTCGATGATAAAATATATGTACCCCACTTGGAGTAAGGTGCATAATTTAATATTTTATTGTGTTTGATTTATAGGCTTCTTCAGTCCTTATTAAATTTAAGTTTTCACAATTGAGGAAAAGCCTTAAAGAAAACATATTTTGTGGCTAAAGATGTATCCCACATGTGCTGGGCTGGCAATTTAAAAGGCTGGATAACTCCTCTCTTAGTCCTGGTGGCGCGGACAGCCTGGCTCAGGTTAGCAGGGCTGAAGGAGAAAAGAGGTCACTGTTCAGGTTCCGAGCTGAGAGCAATGCTCACTTCTCGGAGGTCTGATGTTACATCAAAATCCACTCCAGGACAAAATCTGCAAAACTTTGAAAAATTATATCAAAATTTGGCCTTTATTTTTTTTATTTTAGGGGGGTAGAGAGAATGATTTGTTTCTGACAATTTTGGCAAGGTCTCTGCTAAGTGCACGTTCAGAGCAGCAGCTCCCTCGTTGACAATGACCTGGACCTGACCTTGAATATCCAGAGTTTGGGAAATGTGACATGGAGCCACAGCTGTTTTCAGGCGAGAATTTCAGGTCCTGATGAACAGATCGAGGTACCTCTGGAATTTTGACTGTTCGTGCTTTTTCCTGAAAGCCTGGTCTGTTCCCCAAGAACTTTGGCCACTGAAAAGGATCCAAGCTAGAGGACTGACCTCACCGAAAATGCACATATCCTTTCTGCTTTTCCAAACTCACAGTCCCTGCTTATTTTCATCCAACTCCAAGGCCTCCTGACCTTGAAGATGTTCTGAAGCCCCCATCCCTAAGGAATTATTCGCTCATGCTTTTCTTGTATCTTTGCATTTCTATTATGTCAAGTGATCACATTCTGTTCTACCTCCCAATCCATGCCACAGGGAATAGGAGGCTTTGCTCTCTACTTTGTATCCTCTAGCATATTTCATAGTCATCTTTGATTCCTTCTTTCACACTCACTATTATCTCATCAGTCATGAACTCTTACTGATTCTCTATTTGCAGTATCTCCTAAAACCTTTTACTTCTTTATATGTCCTCTGTCTTATCTAAGTACAGGCCACCTCAAGGTCTTGCTTTTATCATCACAACAATCTAATCAGTTTTTCTGACTCAAGTCTTGCCTTCTGTCTTCCTCTCCTTGTCCATTCATTCTTTTCTCTGTAGCCAGGCTGGTTTTCCTAAAATGCCTACTTATCTGATCATGTAATTCCCCAGCTTAAGACTCTGAGTATGTTCCCATTTCCCTTGAAATAAAATCTAAACTTTTTACCATGGCTTACAAATTTCTATGAGTGTCTCTCCCATCTAACTCTTGCACTATTCACTCCAGAGGTAATTAACTCCCATTAGTTACTCCAATGAAGCCCGTTGGGCCCTTCCTTGCCTCTGAACCTTTGTCTATGCTGTTCCCTAGAATTCCCCTTATCTCTTCACCTGACTAATTCCTACTCATGTTCTTATTCTCAACTTGGATGCCACTTCTACCTGGATATCATCCTTGCCCTCTTCTTTATCATGATCTTCTCTCGCATAGCATTTGATCCTCCCCAAGTACAGTATGTAGACTTCATCATAATTGTAGTTTATTTTCTTTTTTCCCATCTAACTAGAAGCTCCCAAGAAAAGAAACTGTATGTACCTGGCTGTCTTTTATATCTTCATTGTTTAACTCAGTGAGTAGCACATAGAAAGGTATTTAATAGCCATTAAATATTCATTTTCGTATCCTTTCACACATCTTGACTCGTTGCCTTGCACAAAGTGGATGCTCACTACAACCTTGATGAATCCAAATCAAATTGACACATTTATCAAATTGTCTGATTGAATATGTAGGTCTGATGGAAACAACCCAAGTGTCCTTGGATTGATGATTGAATAAAGAAGATATGATACATATATACAATGAAATACTACTCAGTCATAAGAAAAGGTGAAATACCGCAATTTTCAACAACATGAATGGATCTGCAGATTATCATGCTAAGTGAAATAAGATGGATAAGGACAAGAATGATATGATTTCCTCTTATAAAGGGATATAAAGCACAAAGCAACAAATGTACAAAAAAACAAACAACAAAAACTGATTGACACAGAGAACACTATGGTGGTTACCAGCATGGAAGGGAGATGGGGAGAGAGTAAAGAGGGTCAAATATATGGTGACAGAATGAGACTAAATCTGGGGTGATGAGAGCACAATGCAGTATGCAGATTACGTATTATAGAATTATGCATTTGAAACCTATATAATCTTAGCCAATGTCACCTCAATTAGTTTAATAATAAAAGAAAGAAAAAGAAAGTAACATGCAGATCTGTTGAGACACGGCGTAAAACAATTAGTTGGTTTAGGAACAATTAAAAGGTTATCTGCTGAAAAATGAATTTGGCTCTGCTGATCAAAGACATTTGACCATGAGGATGACCAGAATAACTAGACCAGGATATGGTTGCTTGTAATCATTTGATAGATGTTGGTCTTTGATTACTGTCTGTGTGGCAACTTCATCTATTGCTTGAAAATTGGCTGCTATAGAGGTTGGTAGGAATTAAAAATGACCATCATACTGATGACAATAAAAATAACAACCAGTAATAGGCATTTATCATGTTCTTCACATGCATCAGCTCATTTAATCTTCATTTAATAATCCTGTGCAGTAGACAGTTATTATCCTACTTTACAGTTAAGATAACTGAGACTGAAAAAGGTTCAATAATTTGCTTAAAGTCACACCACTGGAGAGTGATAGAAATGAAATGTAAACCCCAGCAATCTTACTTGGAATCCCATGCTTTTAAATATTATACTACATTGCCACTACTCCTTGCTTCAGTAACTAACTGTGGACATAGATTTGGGGATGTATGAATTTATGGACTATGCAAAAGCCTTAGGAGTCTTTTGTGTGTGCAGCATGCATAATGCTTAGGAAACGAGGTCAGCCTCTTGTCATACCTGCTGGACTTGATTTTAATAAAGCTTTGCAAGCAAGTCATAAGAGAAATGGGAGCAATTTGGAAATAAATTACTTCCATTATGCTGCAGGTTGTCCTATATACTGTGGCATTTAAGAATTATTCACAGATGTATGTTTACAGTTTAAAAAAATCAACTACGCTGTGCTCAATTATATGGGGGGGGGGGAAACTCTAGTAAACAGTTTTTAATTGGATTGAAATTAAGATAAATTTAGGATAATGAAGGAAAATGTCTTAACAGCAAGATTTATAGACTGTGTGCAAAACTCTCATTGGAAGTAAAAAAAAAACCCAGTATTTTGAATTCAAAATTTACATGCGCATGAGGAAAAAAGATTATGTATACAATTTATTTTCATGTAGTCATAAAATCTTTTTGAAGCAGCTTAGGATATATGTGGGTTATTCAACAGACAGATATGAGCATTTACTGTGCACAAAGTCCTAGTGGTGCTAGGGGAGAGATAAAATTCTCTGAAACATAGTTATAGTAATTTATAGTCTACTCAGTTCTCAGACTCCTCTGTTAAAGAGACTATATGGTATAGACATAAAGTGTCTGTGAAATGAGAGAACTAAGTTATTAAATGTTCGTTTTGGGGGAGATACTGAAAAAAGAAGTGAGGCCCCAGAAGCATATGCATCCTGAAAGAAGAGAAAGATATAGGATTTATTTGTCTCCTCCTGTAATTCTAGGGTTTAAATGCAATAAAACATACATGGAACGTTCTATATAAAGATTTCTAAGGGAATGTGGGATGGCTCGGTGGGTTAATCACTCAACTTGCAGCCTAAGGTTCCAAGGATCAAACCCTAGCCCCTGTGCGGACCCATATGCTGAACTGGGGTGTGCCCCCACTTTGGTTCTCACTGTGTTGAGCTTCCTATGTGGGAGGCCCCCTGCAGCTCTGTGCCCACCTGTGAAATGAAACTATGTAGAAAACGAATGATATGCAACTATGGAGATTGCTCTGGGCCCTCCCCTTTCTCTTTGTCTCTCTCTCTTTCTCTTTCTACTTCAGAAACAATAAAACTAATCTTTAAAAAATATTTTAAAGTAGACTTTTTGCAAATGTTGGTAATATGGGGTAAGTTTTGAAGGATAACACTAGAGCCTACCTTTAAAGTTGTATGAAAGTCTAGGGACAAACTGCGGTAAACTCTAAACACTCGCTGTTCAAAGTGCGTCCTGTGGACCAGCAGCACCAATATCACTTGAAAATTTGTTAGAGATACAGATTTGTAGGCCCACTGAGTCAGAATATGCATTTTAACAAGACCCATTGTGAATCTGTTATGCACATTGACCATTGGAAACATTAGTCTAAATAATAAATCTGTGGGATGACAGATTTTGCATCATTGCTCTTTTTTTTTCCTGCAATAATCATGTGCTACTGCATCGTCTATCTTTTAAAATTCTTTTTTTAAAGGATATATTGTTTGAGAGAAGATGGAGAGAGAGAGAGAGAAGGGGGAAAGCCCAGAGCAGTCTCCATAGTTGTACATCATTAGTTAAGACATAGTTTCATTCCATACAGATGCATGTGGAGTGGCAGGGGCTGGGAACCAAACTGAGGGCCTCCCACATGGGAGGTGAGAACCGTCACTTCCGTGCCATCCTGGGGGCTAGTTGGATCATAGTTCAGCATATGGGGTTTGCGTGAGCTGGGGCCGGGATTCAATCTCTGGACCTTACAGCTGCAAGGCAAGCACTCAACCCACTGAGCCATCTGAACATCCCCTTAAAATTCTTTTATCTCTACTTTCCTCCCCAAACCATCTCCAGGTGAACTGATTTTTCTCACCATCTCCTAACCCAAACATAAGCTTCTCTGTCTCTATTGCTTTCCGTAAGAGCTTCTCTTCACCTGAATGCCTTTCATTTTCCTTTCTGCCTGAACCATATAGAACTTTTTGCATTTCCAGAATATGCTGTGTTCTTTCATACCTTCTGTCCAAAGTTCCTTCCTGATTCCCATTTGACCCACTCATCCTTCAGAACTCTGAAGACTTCCGTGTCTCCTTCTCACTCCATTCTAATTCTTTGTTCACTTAACTCTATTTTTATAGTACTAGATACATTTCTATATTATAGCGCTAATCACACTGCAAGGTAATTGTTAACATGTTCTCTTACAGTCCACTGTGAACATCTCGAGGGAAAAACGTTGTAGCTGTTTTTGCAACCTGAGTGCTTACAAAATATTTGCTGGATGAAAGCTTTATTTGCAAATTAAAAATTATGCATGCCTGTTGGGTCAAACACTGAGCACTGAGAAGGAAAGAATCTCTAAAATATTGCCAATGATACTTACACACACACACACATGACCCTAATTTATCGATTGTAACAAGTGATACAGCTTCTGCAGAAAAAGTACACGACCAATGCCAGATGGACTCACATTTGACAGGTATTGTTCAAATGACCCTGAGTGTATCAGCAGTGGTGTAATATGGGTAAATCGTAAAATCCATGACACTGCTATGCTGTGTGCTCTTAAATCAAGTTGGATCTCTTTTTGTATTATAATTTCTCCATCTGTAACCTGCTTGTAACCTATTTGTGGAAAAAGAATAGTATGAATAGCAACCCCTGATGACACCTAAGAAGGATGTTTAAGTGGTCATTACAGATTTTCTGGAATATTTTTTTCCACTTTGGCACACCTGGACTAAAGGATAAGATTATTTTTGCCAAGTCTTATTGTAAGTTTCTCGTTAGATTTTTTTTTTCTCAATTGATGCAAGCATTTGTTGATTTTTATAGAATTCTGTTGCTTTAGGAAAACATGAAAGATTTAAATACACTTAGCTTGGAGCAGAATGGAGTTACAGGTGGTAGAAACTGGACTCAACACTTTGTGTAATATTGTATGGAATAGAGTAATCTATGAAGATTAGATTACTATTCAGGTTCTGAGTGTTGCGTTAGAATTCTAAAATGTCCATGTATTGTTTTTTTTTTTAATTGTTAAATTTATTAGGGTTACATGGGTTTGTAAAAATTACATAGGTTCCAGGTGTACCACTCTTTTCATCACCATATAAAAAACATCTATGTATTGTTGAGAAACCAAAATGAAGGAAAACCAGGTCACTTTAAATGTCTATATGGGGAAGCCAGGATGGTTCCGCAGGTTAAATGATTGCTCTGCAGCCCTGGGGTCTGAGGATCAAGTCCTGGCCACAGCCTGTGTGGACTCATATGCTGAACTGGGTTGTGCTTCCCATGCATGAGGCAGGCCCCCGACTGGTTTCTACCCCGTGCAACTACCTTTTCACCTGTGTGGAACAAAACCATGTCGAAAGCTGATTATATACAACTATGGAGACTGCTCTGGGCCCTTCCCCTTCTCTCTCTCTGTCAAAAACAATAAAAAAAATCTTCAAAAAAATGTATATGAGAAGTTTAATATTTTTATTTGCATGTACCCTGTGAAACACTTATTCAAAAGATAAGGAAACATAAATCAGCTAGATAACTTAATATGAGATAGCAAATGTCTTAGTTCATTCGGGGTGCTATAACAAAATACCATAAACTAAGGGGCTTATAAACAACAGAAATTTATTTCTCACAGTTCTGGAGGCTGGAAGTACAATCAGATACCAACTGTATAAAGCCTGGATCACATAAAATTG
>PVKE010008845.1:0-46499 GCA_004027555.1 Craseonycteris thonglongyai | reverse complement strand
AGGGCACCAGCATTATGGACACACTCAATAGTTTGGTGTTTACCTGGAGAAGGGGGAGAAGGGGGGAGGGAGAGTTGTGGGGGGAGGTGGGAGTGGGCACCAGATATATGGTGGTGGAGGGGGACCTGATTCTGGTAGGTGGGCAGATAATGTGATGCATGGGTGATGTGATGTGGACTTGTACATCGGGAAACTATCTAATCGTTACCAACCAATGTCACCCCATTAAATTTAACAATAAACTATAATAATAAAAGAGAAAACAAACAAACAAACAAACAAAAAACCAATGACCTGCAACTATGGAGACTGTTCTGGGCCCTCCCCCTTCTCTGTATCTCTGTCTCTGTATCTCTGTCTCTCTCTCTCTCTCTCTGTTAAAAACAATACAAATAAATCTTAAAAAAAAAAAAAAAGTAGTGTGACTACTAAGGTTTGAAGAATTTGGATGGCACTAGTTGTGTGATCCTGGATAAACTATTTAACCACTCCATAGTTTCCTTATGAATGAGTAGGGCTACTAATACTTAATGTGAGCTGTTGTCCTCTGTATTAAATGACATAAATAATGTGAATTACTTGATTCCAAATGGGTGCTCAACACATTAAAAAATATTTTTATAGCATCTTACTTCATACCCAAATAACCCTGTATGATAATTAAGGTAGGTGATGCTGCCATCAGCTAGTGGGGGCGGGGGTGGAGTGGGAAGCAGACCTAGACAGTTTAGGTGATAGGTCTCCAGTTTCAAAGAATAGCAATGGTGAAACCAGGCCAGGAACTCTGATCTCTTGGCTTTTTTAATAGCTACTTCCTTTTCCCTGATTTATATTGTCCTGTGGCCTTTTCCTCAAAAAACATCAGAAATTCTCAAGTCATTGACTAATATTAGAAGAAGGGAGGAAAAAAAAAAAGCTAAAGGAGCAGCAGAAATTATGTTCTTTCCCAAGGCTCTTTGACTAAGTGACAAGCATAGCCATTTGTCTCAGGATGTATGGTTTAAACATGTGCTGTTCAATGACTCCCTGGCCATTGTCTGATGCTTCCGTTCCTTTTAAATCAGGGATCCCCAGCTCCTGACTCATGGACTGGTACTGGCCTGTCCATGGCCTGTTAGGAACCTGGCCACACAGCGGATGAGCAGCAGGTGAGTGAGCGAAGCTTCGTCTGTATTTGCAGCCGCGCCCCATTGCTGACATGACCGCTTGGGCCCCACCTCCTGTCAGATCAGCGGCAGCATTAGATTCTCACAGGAGCTTGCACCTTATTGTGAACTATGCATGTGCATCCCCCACCCCCATGGAAAAATGATCTTCCACAAAATGGGTCCCTGGTGCCAAAAAGGATGGGGACAGTATTTTTAAATGATATAACTCTGACTCAACTCTCTATCAATGCTTCCATCTCTAGGGTACTTCGAGTCTGTTTTCCTCTGAATATTGAATCTCTCAGAATGGTGGTTGCAGAACTAGCAGACTTACATCATGCCCGTGCACAGTCTGCCTCTACCCCAGGCTCTCCATTGATTTAGGCTGACATCACTGGTCATTTTGTAGAATCAGTCAAGTCACTCGAATGGCCATTTCCCTGGCTGAGGTGCCAGCTGACCCAGAGGTTGTTTCAGAGCTAGAGAAAAATGTTAAGGCCTCCTCCCCAGTCCAATGGCCTGGCCTGTGTCCTCCCTGGGTTCAAATACTCAAGTCTTACCTTGCCAGAAAGCCATCTCTGACTCCTTCAGCCTCTGGTGATTTATTCCTTTCGAATCTCAGGGGCACTTATTGTTTTATTTGGTACTTATCACTTGGAAATTTATTTGTGCTCTATTATTAGTTTTCCTTTCATTCTGTAAATCTTATCTGCTCACCAGACTGAAACATCTTTGAGATTAGGAAAAATGTCTTACATTTCTTTTTATTTCTCCACTGGGCATGGACTGTGCTAGAATTGTACTCAGGAAGAATTTGTTGAATAGACATTGAATGAATTCAGTGACAATGAAGAATATCAAGTATTTTATTAGTGAAATCCCACGAGTTTCAGTTTTGTGAACCTTATATGTTTTGCAGTTCAGGACTTGTGATAGCTTGTTTTGAAAATAACATGGAAATTATTTTGGAGGGAAATCCCTGCCCTTACTTAAATAAGACAACAACTTATGTCTCCATAGTAGAGTCTACTTGAGCTGAAAAACTCTTTATAAGATTCCTCCAGAACAAGTAGGAGAAACTACCAAAACAAAACTTTTCCATCCTTAGTTTCACAACTCCTTAACATTTAACCTCAGGTCTTAACATTTTTTGCAGGTGCTACATTTTATATCTTTGGCTTCCCTCATGAATATCCACAGAACTGCTCCATAAAAAGGTTATTACTGTCATTCTGGTTGCTGCATGACTATTAATTATTTCCCTCATCGCTTGTATAGTGCTAAGGCGCTCTTTTGTAGATAGACATTCAAAACTCAGTTTGGCTAAAAAAATGCAATCTTTTGGTTGCAGTTTATCCATTAAGTGACATACTTGGCTAGCTTGAAAGAACAGATTATTTCAGTTATGTTATTGTGTAGGAAGACTTGAGAGTATAGGCACATGGAATGTGCTCAGTAAGAAACTAGAGAAAGCATGAAGGAATGAATAAATGTGTTAGTGAATGGACCATCTAACTGCACCAATGTTGGGGGGCTCCCTTAGTTGACTGAACACTTCTTTCCCACCTTGGGTGTGTCCTAGGGACGTGGTAATTATTGGGTGGTTAAAAGTGCAGAGGGGCATATAACTGAAGTATCACAGGAAGGACTGGTAATTAGTAACAGACAGACTCACCAAAAAGCAGAATGCTGAGTCAGGGGAAGACACTGAAATTATATTGAGAAAATGAAGCCAGTTATAATAAACCTCAGGGTTAGAGGTTAAGACTTGGGCCTTCTGAAAGAGCCCAATATTGGCCTCAGTGGGACTTAACTTGAGGGCTTGCTTATTGATACACAAGTTTTATTTGGCAGAGTTCACGGGCAAGCCCTTTGGGTAGCCATTCTGTCATATCAGATCTACTAATTCTAAATCCTCGGTAGAAGGCACCTAAAAGCTCATTTGGTCCAATGCCTTCATTTACCCTCCTTTTACCTTCATAGATGAAAAAAAAAGAAAGAAAGAAAATGGTAGTTCAGATGATTGGTCCATACACTTAGCATTGTGTGGCTCAATAATGCGTGGTGAATAAATGAATGGATGTTGGACTCATCTGTTTTTGCTGTGACTTGAAAATCTAGTTTCCAAACTTAAAAGCCCTGCCTTTCAGAGAGGTGCTGCCCTCCGCCCTCCGCCCCCCAGGTGGGACCTCATGCCCTCAGATCCCGTGAGTATCTGGGGACAGTGCTGCATTTTTGGGAGGGAAGGGGCAAACAAGGGGACCTTCTCTAGGACCATTTTTTCCAACTAACAGCCTAGTTTTTTTTTTGTTGTTTTTTTTTAAATACATTTTATTTATTTATTTATTTTTGACAGAGAGGGAGAGAGAGAGAGATACAGAGACAGAGAGAGAACTGAACTGGGGGAGCTCCCAGTTCAGCATATGGTTCCGCATGGGCCGGGGCCGGGATTCGATCCCCGGTCCCCGGCACTGCAAAGTGAGCGCTTAACCCACTGAGCCATCCAGGCTTCCCCATCAGCCTAGTTTTAACTGTTACTTTCTACCCATGTCAGCTCACAGGAGTCCCAGACAACAGACTAAGAGAGAGCTCAGAGAAGGGGAACTGTACTGGTATCAAAAACTTATGCCACATTGCACTTTAAAAATAAAACAAAAACTCAGCTCTAGTTGGCTCAGCCAAAGAGAGTTTAAGTTAATGAATATCCATGTGTCAAGCCTCTCTCTCTTTTCCAGATTCATTCCTCTGGGGGCTCTGCCTTTATGCAATGTTTTGGCTTTAAAGAAGATGTCATGGTTTTTACTAATTTGGATGTTATTTTTCAAGTGACAGAGAAAATTGTTACAGCATCTGAACTGTTTATCTTCTTAGATTTTGCAGCTGCAGAAAAGGTTGATGAGTTGGAAAAAGATTCATTAAAATTACTTGTATCTTGATCCTTAGGTGACGAAAAACTTTATAATGCCATAAAAATCTATGTATTCTGGTGCTGAAAGGATCATTAAATGCTTAGATAGTAATTCAGCTTCAAATAAGAAAATTATCTTGAAAGAAAGAATTCTTATATAAAAAAAAGAATACTATGAATAAATGAGGTGTTATATCTTATTAATGGTTAGAAAACCAAATATCTTAAGACATCAAAACTCTCTGTTTATAGGATAACATTAAAGTCTCCATAATATATGTTGTAAAGTCTGAAACACCAATTTCAAAATTCTTCCAGAAGAACAAGCAAGGAAAAAAATAAAATAAAATAAAAAAGATGGTTTCCCTAAGAGGTTGATAAAGGATTTTTACCTTCTAGACTTTAAAACAAGTGACAAGTACCCAAACTATGTGATATTGAGTTAAAAGCAGGAAAAATATTATAGAATAGAATAGGTATTTCTAAAGATTTCAAAAGTAGATTGGAACTGTTGTAAGAACTTAATAAAAGAAAAAAAAATACACAAATTCAAGAAATAACTATCATTTAAAACATGAGGCAATCAAACAATAGTACAGAGAATATGTTAGAACCCCACTTTATATCATATACTGTTAGGGAAGGTCAGCAAGAAGATGTGATGGCCAGTTTGACCTACGAGCTGTACCTAGGCATTTGGAAGCTCCTTGTCGCCTGCCCTGTGTTTGCAGTGTGTGTTATGTTTGCCTTCCCTCTTCCCACAGATGCCGCAAGGATCCAGCCTTGAGGTAAAAATGAGGATGAGACTATCTGGCCTGGGTAAGTGACTGAACCCAGTTAGGACCTCTACATAAACTTTTAACATTTAGTGGGTGGGTGCGGAGATCTACTCAGCTTGCAGCCACTGAAGACATGCCTGGCATGTATAATAATTTCCCTTGCTTATGAAACCTGCCACCTACTAATCTGAAGTGGTCTGTCTCTTTCTTTGGTCTCTAGCCCTGCCCTTTACTAATGAGGTCTGGTTTCAGATTACACCTGGGAAGTTTCTGACCACAGCTGCAACCCAACATAAAATACAATAAATTTTGGTCAAAACAAAGTGAAGAATTTAAGAAAAAATTTTGCATATTCTTTCCAATTAAAAAGGAAGAAAATCTGATTACCTAATAAGCAATTACATATAAAATAGTTATGTTAGAATACAAAAAAAAGGCATAAAAGATAAACATAAGAGAAAATTATATGTTGTAAATGTTAAAGGGAAAGCTTTACCATGGAGAATGGACAGATAATTGATCTAATGACTTAAGGTCAATATTCATCTTTCATTCAAAATGAGGTCACAGGAAATAAATAGGTGGTTTACACACAAGGAAATGTAGATGATAAATCACCACCTGGAAAAACACTCAGTCTCAATAGCAACTAAGAAAATGTTAACAAAGACCTTTGAAACACAGTACATCCATTAAAGTAATTGCAGGCATTGGTAGTTCAAAGAATGGGATTTGGAGACAGAAAGATATAGGCGTGGATCCTGGTCTTGTCATTTCTAGTTGTCTTTTTTCAAGAGTCCTAAGCCCTCAACATCAGTTTTCTAATCAGTAACATGAAGCTATTTAACATCTTGAAGGTTATCATGAGGCCAAATGGTCAGTGTAAGCAAACATAAATGTCCAGTATTTATCACATATCAAATGTTTCCATTCATGTAGGTGACAGTAGAGGTGGTGGAATACAGTGACGGTGGTATTGGTCATGGTGTTGGTGGTGGTGAAGGTGATGATGATGACAGTGACAGTGGTGGTGGTGAAGATGGTGGTGATGGTGGTATATGATGACAACGGTGGTGTTAGTGTTGTTAGAGAAGCGAATGGTGTTGGTGATGCTGGTTTTGATGGTGGTGGGCTTGATAATAATGGTAGTGGTTGTGGATAAGGATTGGAAATGGTAATGATGGTGATGGTAACAGATCATAATGATGGTGGTGGTGGTGGTGAAAATAATTGGTAGTTGTAGATTTGATGATGTGATGACAGTGAAAGATGGTGGTAGTGGTGGTGATTTTGTTGATGAAGAGGATTGTGATAATGGTTAGTGTTGTAGTATTTGTGAAGGTTATGGTGATGGTGGTAGTGGATGGTGGTAGTGGTGGTGGTATTGCTGGTGATGGTAGTTGATGATAGTAACACTGTTGTTTTTGTTTGAATTGGTGAAGGTGATGATGATGGTAGTGGTGGTAATGTTGGAAGTAGTAGTGATGGTGCAGTAAAAATAAGTTAATAAATACCAGTCTTGGTAGATAAATCAGTAAGATGAAATGCCAAAAATTCAATGCTATTGGTCTTGTGATTTATTTTTTAGTCTTTCTAGAAGGCACTCTAACCATATGTAGCATAAAATATAATATAGTACATTGTACCTTTGACACAGAAATTAAACTCTTGGGAATATACATCAGGAAAAAAATCTCCCAAATTAAAAATGGTCTGGAAATGGTATAGCAGTGCTATTTATAACTTGGAACAATCCAAAGCCTCAACAATAGGGAAATGACAGGATGATAGAATAATATCATGCAGCTATTTAAAGAGAAACAGGAGGAAATAGGCATATGAAAAAGCTGTGCTTAAAGAGTCAGTGCACATTTGAGGGCTTTTAACCAAGGAACAGAAAATATAAATGCATGCATATAGAGTTTAATAAAGGTTTCATATGAATTAAGCTTTTCCTTTTTATATATATTTGCTCAATGGACCCTTAATTTACGAAGGCTCACGATTGAACCTCAAGCTATACCTCACTCCAAATGACCTGGCCCCTAACTGACCAATTGTGAGCTAGGTCACCTCCTGTCCTTCCCCTGGAGTCTATTTACGGCCTATCTTTCAGTCTCTATCCCAACTCTCTCTCCCTCATTTAATCCTCACAATTGGTAGGAAGAACATTGAAAAACAAAATAATTTTTTGTTTCTAAACCACATAAAAAAACCCAGAGATTATAAAAAAACATAGTGGTATGGATCTAAGTATATATCTATTAATTTGAATGTGAATTAGGTTTCTGGTTGCATATAAAAAAAAATTCGTAAGTTGTGAATTTGGGGGTAGTTACTTGACTTCTCCATTCCTCTGTTTATCCAGTTGTAAAATGGGAATAACAATAGTAATGAACTCATTGAGCTGTTGTAAGGATTAAAGGAAATGCTCAATGTCAAACACAGTAGAAGGTCTGGCATGTAGTACGTTAATGTTTATTATTATTTTTATTGGATATTATCCTTGCTATTTCTATTATATCTGCACTTCTAGAAAGTACCAAGGGCTCTGGATTGGAAACAAAAGCATGGGTTACAGCTTCTTCATCTATGCAATGAATAGGAGGATTAGACCCAGTGATTTGTGACATTTTATGACTCTCTTATCCAGGTGAGAGTACACTTTTATTAATTTTTACCTCATGTCAAGAAGGATAATAATAAACAAAAAATATAAATTAAATGGATTTTTGAAAAACTGTTATTTAAAATTTTTTTTAATATTGCATTGATAAAATACGAGTTTACCTTGCTTAAATATTCTGAATATTGTCTTAACTATCTCAATAGAAAAATTTAGAAAGACTATTTCTTCATTAAGTGCTAAATTTATCTTTGAAATAAACAATGGCTGCTCTATCCATGTTGAACTGAATAATTTCTTTTTCAATAATTTCCTACTTGACTTGGGTTTCTGTATCTCCAAGTTTTCTCTAGGATTTTTGTTTTTGTGTTTTGTTTTGTTTTTTTTTTTTTCCTTTGGAGAGTTTTAATTTTTCAAAACAAATTCATTTCCATTCCCATCGAGACAGAAACAACATGGAAGGCCCGCTTCAGAAGCAGGGCAGGTAACTGTAGATCTTAGGAAGCCCAGGGGCTCACCCAGGTGGTTTTTCCCTCAATATAGGCATAGGCCGCTGACGAACCCTAGAGGGCGCTGTTTTCCTGCTGGTTATCTCTCCAGCTTTGCCTTCTCAATTGAAACCGTGGGAGTTGAGGGGGACTGAAGTAGATACATCATAAACAAAACACAGACTGGCCAAGCCTGAGGAAAATGAGAATATCAAATCTAAGTTCTTATTTTCCTGGTGAGGATGCAGAAGCCAGAGAGTTGGGGTGTTCCGCCAAGGTCACTGTGCTACTGCGACAAAGCTAGAGTCCAGACCTCAGACACTCAGACCTCCTCAGCTCCATCACGTGCCTCTTGCACCAGATAAAAAACAATGTCCATCAAGCAGAAAGGCCTGAACATATACTTCTGGATGCACCTTCTCCATTGGTTCCCTGTTTTTATTTCCAAAGAGTGAGGTTGCTGACTGACAGGCAAGAATAGACTATACTATTTAGAAGCATACAGTTAATTCACAGGGAGTTTCTCTCTTGTGGTTCTACGTAGCTTGCCCATAAATCACGCCTAACGACATTACCTTGTTACTATCAACAGAGATGCCTGCTGCTACTGGATGGGATGATGAAACTACTGATGATGATGATGGTAACTCCTGTTAGTAAGCACCGTCTGTGTGCCAGGTGCTGGGATAGGTGCTTTACATACAGTGCTTTATTTACTTCTTACCAGAGCCTTGTAAGGCACATACCATTATTATCTGCATTTTATAGATGAGGAATGTGGGAATTAGGAGTTTGAAGTAGCTCACCCAGAATCACATGTGGCAAACTAGAAATTAGACTGCAAAACCACCATGTTTTCAATACCTGTGAAGTATAGAGAATGAGGTAGTGCTGGATTTAAGGTAAATACTTGAGGTGGTAAAGGTATAGCAGTTGAATTATTTTTATATCTTTTGTGCTGCCGAATCGAATATGGCGAACTCTTAATGTGCTAGGGTCATATTCTCTTTGGAAATCAAGATAAAAGTTGTTTCAAAGTTGGAGAGTCTTTGCAACACTTAGAAGAGGTTAAGGTTAGGATCCACATCAAAGACAGTTCAGGCAACATTAAAAAGATGTGAGTTGTAGAGGAGGGGATGAGAGAAATGTCACTTCACTTGTATCTCATTTACTTTCTGAGGACAGTTCACTCACCTTGTTGTGTCTCCATTTGCCAACATGAAAAATGAGGGGAAGGGTGGCAGAGGGCAGCAAGTTCAGGCAGAGAAGCTCTCTGTACAGAGCATGCATCAGGCATCATAATTTGTCATTGCATGCTTAAAAGGAGGGGCACCCCATCCTTCAGTTCATAGACTCATCAGGTGCTGGCTCAGTATCCCATGAGGGGTGCTATAGGGGTGGCAAAGCTAAGTAAGATGCATTCATTCTCTGCTTCTATGAGTTTGTATTCTAGCTGGGAGAAAAGACAACCCCAACAGTAATGCTGGAAGCAAAATAGTGTTTAGTGTCTACATTGGGTGCTGCTCAAATCCAAGAGAAGGCATCAGTACAGTCAATCATCATCCCTGGCATAGTACTCAGGACTTCTTTCCTTGCAAAAATGCAACTATCAGGAGTTCTTTTCTTATAAAACATTTGGGACCTGATGTTTTATGAGGGATTCCTTGCTACAGTGGAAGGCTTTTTGACTAATAGTAAAAGTAAATATCCCAATAAAAATAATCACCTCAAACCATATTTGTGCCTGGACATGATTGCACTTACCAGATTATTTTCCAAAAGCCATGCTCAAAGAGGGTATATAAAGAGGGTAAGACAAGAGAGGGGAGGCAGGAAGTGGGTACAGGGGAACTGTGGTTTCCGGAAGACGGATTTCACTTATGTTATCACTCTGTTTAAGTAAGACAAGACCTCCCTGGAAATTTATCTGAATTGGGAAATTATATGCTGTCGTTCTGAGTTCTTCTGCTTTTAGTAAATGAACTAAAGTTAGGAACTTTCAGGGCACAGGTAAAGTGTAATTGGGAACATGGTGATCTTTGGCTTCACATCTTGAAAACAAGCTTATTTGTTAATGCTAAATGCGAAATTTCTTTGGGTGAGTCTGGAAGAAAATGGTTTTGCCAGTTGATTCTCTCATTACACAGTCATCTCGTTCTCTCACATAATTTATCTTTTTGGGGGGTGGAGCACAGAATCACTAAAGGTGTAAAAATGCATCCCTAGTGATTCATGAGGTTACAACACAATTATTAAAGCTACAATCTAAATGTTATTCTACCGAAGCCAAAGAAAGTGAGAGGTCAGCAGCTGGAATTCAAAATGTATCTTGAAAAATCATCTGAGGATGAAAACCAAATCCAAAACTCTCTCATAAATCATCAAGGCCGTGTGGAAGATTCACCTGCTGTGCTTGAGGACTTTTTTCATGGACACGCAGCCGCCTAGCACCCTCTTCATAAATAAATAATTCTTAGTTTGCTGACCTGGGGCAGTGAGGAGCAGCAGCTCACACCCACCCCACACTCCTCTGTGAGTAAAATGCCCTCTTGCATATTTAATGCCACTCCCAAGACTCTGTGTCAAGTTTCCACAAAGTTTGCCAGAGGAATTAGCTGCCTCTTTTTTTAAAAATAGGCTGTTCCAAGAGGTCAGAAAATGAATACATGTAACAAGAATTTCTGAAAAATCAAAATAACAAAATGAAGCAATTGATCCAACACGTTGCATTTTACAGTGTCAGAAAGGTTGGCTTCTATAATTTTACCACCTGGCCAGACACACTGAAATTTACTTTATTTATTAATAATTCAATAACAACCAAGTTATTATTATTTTGCTTGCTTCCTTCCCTTCCTTCCACTGGCAGATGTGGGAAGCATGACTCACCTTGGACTGACTCAGAGGAGTGTGACTTCATGAAACATTCACAGAATCAGGTCTCAGGGGTCATTCTGCATGATGCTGGCCACCAAAATATCATTGGCCTTCTGAGAAACAAGACAGGCTACCTCTCCATATGAGAATCTTTTGTGGGAATTTACTTAATGCTGTCAGGGCTATGGTTCTTTGTTTATCAAACAAGACACTTGAATCAAAAGTGCTAAGCCAGATAAGAATGTATTTCATTATTATTAAAATTTGAGGTCATTTTATTTTCTTCGAGAAAAACTATATATTTTTTTAATTTAGTAAGTGCCCTATGAATTGTAAATAATTAAAAAATATGGAGAGATAAAAAATAGAAAATTATAAGCACTTGTAAGATGATCATACAAATATAACCCTGTTAACAAGTTGATATAGCTTCTCCTATCTGTGTGCTACAAAGGACTTTTTAGAAATATCTTACAACATTGAAATTATACTGTATTATCAGTTGGAATTTACCAAGGAATTATCGTCCACAGTTTATTCTTTTCTCCTATGAAATAGTGCCCATAAAATTTCTACCACGTCCTAGTCATTGGAAGCCCTGGATAAGTGATGCCCAATGGGTATAAGTATTTGGTAGTATTGCTTTTCAAATACAAGTTTTAACAATTGCCTCATATGTGTGCAGGCTGGTGTAATCACCTTGGGGTAGGCGGGTGGGAGTGATGGTGGGTGGGTGACAAGGAGAATATGCCAGAATGATTCCTTAGTTGCCTGAGCTGTATTCTCTACTAGGACTTTGAGAAAGCATCAGTTTGCATTGCAGGTAAAGAAACAAAGTGGACTTGAGTTGCAGAGATGAACCTGGCCTCCCCTCCCTCTCTGGGTACCAGTTGCCTTAACTCTGGCTGGTACGTAGTCTTGCCTGTTTTGCCTGTTTTGCCTGTTCCCTCCACTGTGCAGGGAAGATAATCTCTCAGGCTCCTTTCTTCGCCCATAGCCTTGAAGCTATGTCTTCTGCCTTGTCTAAAGACCACCCTTGTCAAAGCAAAATATGAGCAAGACAAGCTCATAAATGCCACCTCAATGGATACAAAAGACATAATGAAGGATTAATGCAGTTTCCCCCAAACAACCTGCAACGGTTGACACACAGTGCGAAGAAGGTGGATGAAGGTCAAAATGTCTGGTTGCCTGGTATTGCCTGTCCTGGGACTAGACATTATATTTAATTCTGGGTGGGCATCAGTGTGGTCACCAGAGACCCCATTGCTCACTTGAATACTGAGTGTGTTACTTTTCGCTGGGTGTGTTCCTCATGCTGATTTTTATAAGGCCATTTGAAACAGTACATGTAAAATGGTTTTAACGTCCTTCTGTTAATCAAAGTGATTTCCTTAAATTAAGGTGACCAGATTTTAACATTGGTTAAGCGGGACACCATTGACGGGGGTGGGGTGGGGTGGGGGGGGGGTGTTCTTGATTAAAAATTTGGTCTATCTCCTGCCGTTGCCTAGCTTGTCGTGCATTCTTTCCAAAAATCGGGACTTTTTTAAAACGCCGCGGGACACGGGACACATTGTTAAAAATCGGGACTGTCCCACCCAAAGCGGGACGTCTGGTCACCCTACTTAAACAGAAATAGAAGTGTATGGCAGTGAAGTGTGACACTCAAAAGGGCTTTGGTCCTGACAGATTCCAGCAGGGGGACACCAGTTCTCACGTCACGCTGGGAGGAAGTGTGGAGCCCAGGATGGCTCAGCCTTCGTGCATGTGATGGTGCAAAGATCAGCCCTGAGACTGGCTGTGTCTATGTACCCAGTTCAGGGAGATGCTTGGAACCCTCTGACCTAACCCAAGCAGGATTTATTGTGACATTAATAAAACTTGTGTCCTTGAACCCCTCCTTTGCATGAGTCCCATCCAACGCCCAGAAAGGAACCCACCGTCATATTCACGCGATCATTTGTTTTAGTATTATAAAATCTGCAAACAGAAGATGTCCGAGCTGCAATTGGGTAAGACCCGTGTCTCCTTCCGTTGCGGCTTTACCTCTGTCACACTTTCTCTAGTATTAGGTGATACCAGAGTGGTCATGGGCCTCCTGAGGATTTCACCAAGTGGGAAGTTAAATTTGGAGATGGAATATATTTAGTTTGGGTTTAGTGGCATGTATTTGTGTGGTTCTAAGTAATTTCTGGTAATAGTTATGTTATTGTTAGTCGTTCTCACGAATGACTGGCTTTTAGCAATACTCTCTTCCCTATTGTGCTGATTTACCTCAGGTCATGATGCAAAAGTGGAAGGTCAGAGGTTATAGTGCAATGTAAATGTGTTCTGTGCACGAGGCACCAGTAGTATTTGGTTAGTACCAGTAGTGCCAGGTTTGAAATATACAGAGCCAGAAGCTAGTCTGTGGTGAGTTCTCCCCATTATCAGATATGGAAAATTGCAAGCAAAGGATTTAGTTTTCACCAACAACTAGTCTAAACAGAAATGCTCTCCTGTCAGGACTATACTCAATAATGCAGCATATACAATAAAAAAAAATGCACCATTTATTTTTAAGGAATGTACTCAAAATAGACCTATGTATTTGTAGCATATAAGCCTGTAGTCATTCTATAAATGGTTGCACTTTTGCATTCCAACTACCAGTGCTAAAAATCAAATATCAATCAATTGCCTTAGCAGAGGAATTGTATTTCACTTCTCCCATAAAGAAAGTATTATTACAAAATTATCGTCAAATGAAGAGGCAATCAAACAATGTGATGTAGAATTGTACACCTGGAAACTGTAATTGTTATCAACCAATGTCACCCCAATAAATTTAACAATTAAAAAAAAATACAAAGAAATAAAAGAAGCAATCAAAGTGTATGTGATCAAAATAAAACATAGGATAAAAAGGTATCATAGATGTGTTTTAAACACAATAAAACATTGTTGCTTTTCTGAATATTTTCCATGTCTGTGATATTTGACAGCTGTTTTCAAGTTTGTAATTGGCCTGATTTCCTCTGCCATTGTAAATAAATACTCAGTTCTGAGTCTAATTTTAAGTGCATATTTGTGTATTTGTCAAGGAGGGCTGTTTGATTGTACAAACTTCAGGTCCCACAAATCCTGGATCTGTCCTGCTCCAAACCTAACCTTTGGCGAGGGAATATTTCAGGCCCTGTCTCTTCTCCCTCCTTCCAATTTAAATGCTCTCTACACCCTCTCTTTGGCCACCTATGCAGCTTACATCTCTCTTTCTAGCCTCTTTGACTCCTTACTCCAAACCTCACCTTTCTGCTCCTTGCTTTGCTTCACCCAGTATGCGTGTCCCCTCCACAGGCTCATCCCCAGCTCAGTTCCTCTAGTCCTCCTTGCCTGGGAGAGCAGTGGGGACAGTTCAGAAAAGTTTAACCAATGAGAAGTTGATCACCTGCCGTTTGTCTCCAGTGGGGAAGAACTAGCAGAGTCTGAACTGTCAGCTCAGCCCTCAGAATTTCCCAACAGCCGGGAAAATGGGCTCTGGTTTGGCAACTGATGCTAAAGGTCATACACAATTTAATTTGAGGATTAAAAAAACAACAGAGAAGCCAGAGGCAAGGAAAGAAAGGAGCTTTCTATTGGAAAACACTTTCCTAAAGGCCTGCAGCTCCTTGGGTAAGGTAGATTTGCTAACCATGAGACTGATTACTTTAGTGCCCTTTTGCTTTGCAAATCAAGGCTGAGAAGAGCAGGTTAGGGGCTGCTCCATAGGAAAATCTGTGGAGAGTAACACTAGACTATCTCATTCACAATCATCTTTGCCATCTTTTCCCTTCCTGGGAAGATACATGGTTTTCATCTTTTAAATAATGGTGTTTTGAACTTATGTTCAAGCATAGCATCTCCCAGGGGGTTGAGATAGCTGCTAGAAAGTGTGATAAAGAAACAAATGTTAGACATGCTCAAAAGTATTCCTGTGGCTGTTTTACCTACGCTTCTACAAGGACTTAATTCTTCCTTTCCTCCTCCCTTTTTCCATTCCTCCCTTTCTTTTTTCTTTACTCCTTTTTTTATCTTTTCTCTATTCATTTTTTCATTTCTAGCTAAAATAAATAAATAAATAAATAATAAAAGGTTGGGTAATATAGGAGAAATGAGAGTGCCGAACATTGACTTATCTTCAGAGAGAAGGAGTTTACAGCCACTCACATATTAACAGAATATGGACACAGGTATGAGGCCAGTTTCAATATCACCTTCAGATCTAGGCAAGAACCATCAAGCCACTTGTAGGAATAGACAGAACTAAGTTTAAAAAATGACAAAATATTAGGTTTGTTAAATTATCTCTGGAACAAAAATATATATATTTCATGTAGAGTAAAATTCTTTTCCTTGTCATCAATTAGTTTTTGGTATGTTATGTAAACAGCCTCCATCAGAATGTTTAACTGATAGCGATTCTCCTGTATGGATTGGTAGAGTTACTGTTTTCCAAATGTTGGGAAATGCTGCTGGGTTCAACAAGGTTCAAGATCTTTTGATGGATTTCTCTGCTCCTTTTATAGGGCTAATGTGCCATGTGAACGAGTAGGAAGTAGTAGATGATGTTTCTCAAATTTCTTTAGCTATAGGATCCTGAGTGTGTATGTGTGTGTGTGTGTGTGTGTGTGTGTGTGTGTGTGTGAAGTATGTCAAGGGATGTGTGTTCTGTGGGATATACCTTCAGAAATAATTGCACCATTACTATTGTCCAGACTTATCCTCAACAGTAAACCATTTTTGAGCCATGTGGCTATCAGCAGGCTGTTTAGTCATCCATTGATACCTCTCTATGGTCCTCTGGGTCTCTGTGTGTCCCAGGACCATGCTCCTATGCAAAGTCACCAAAACTGATCTGCTCACTGACAGTAACTGTCCTTGCGTTTTGCCCAGAGTAGCACATGTGGTGCACCCAGCCTCCATGCCCTGGAATTCCCTGTGCTCTAGTTCTAGGTCTTTGGTTAATTTGAATTTTCCAACCTAAATGAAAAGGGAGAGGCTTTTTAAAAAGACCTTTTGAGAAATGGAAATGAAAGCAATGTGCCATTTGTCCAAACAGATTAAATATGGCATTCTGAGATGTTCAACCACATCGGTTCCTAATGGGAGACAGTGCCTGTGGATCACTGGGATTGAATTATTTCATCTTAGGGCACAGTTACTAACAGATGCCAAACCAATTTGCTGTTTTATAAACTTTAGATTTCAAAATACTAATAGATGCATCAGTCTTCCAAACCCAGGGATTTCAACACTCAACAAACGTTGTTGCTAAGGAAATGGGTATTTTTTTCTTCTACTTTTTGCTACCATAAACAAATATATTTTAAGCAGAATGAACTCGATTAGTAGGCTGCCCCTTTTTTGGAGGGGGGGGAGTTTTTAATATCGAGTAATTGCTTTTGACATTTACAATAGATTTTTTAATTTGTATCTGTGTACATCTCGAAGTATTCTAAAGATAACCAAAAAGGAGAAATAAAAGTTACAGCTTCCCCAAATCATAGATATTATATTATATTTTATACACATATATAAAATAAGTGTTTACATGTATATATGTATATATTTTATATATGTATATAAAATGTATTTATATATGTATATAAATATATATATTTGTATAGAAATATGTGTATATATACATATTACGTATATATGTATACATATAAAATCTCATGAAGAAATCTTTGAGGTGAAGGAGTAAAATTTCTAAAAATGGAAAATGACAACTATAAATTTTTTTGCCTATCTCAGTCATCAATAATAGCTCTTTCTTGGAACTCCTAGAGCACTCCACAAACAACCCAGTCTCTAATAATCAAATGTCCCCAATGTCTACAGTTACTTTTCCTCAGAGCACTTCTGAGCTCCTTCAGGCTAGAAACCATGTTCCCACTCAGTATCCCTAGCGCCAGGGCAGTGGCAAATATGTGCTAGAGGCTCGGTGAATGTTTATTGGGTTGGGTTATGTTGAACTTAAAGACCTGCTTGCTAGCTGTGTCTCTACCATTCTCTTAATATGCTTGTTGGCCAATTATTTAACCTTACCAGGTCAGAGTTTCCACATGCTTAAAGCAAGCAAGTTGGATCAAATGACATCCACGAGCCTCTCCAGAGCTAAAGATTTCTAGGCCTGGTTCTTTACCTCAAGGTTTTCACTTGCAAAGTGAGGATAAAGTCTTGATACATATAGTGCAAACCATATATGTGATTAGGGTTTCTCTAGTTTTTTCTAAATGTTGTGACCTATAGCTCAGGCCATTTCTAAATATAGGATGAGGAAGTAAACAGCCATATGTTATGGTTAGAGAATACTCAAATGTCTTTCCCTTTCACATTCTAACTCCTGTAACATGGTGACTGAATTTTCAACAACAGTAATGATTCCTTGTATTTGCTTAGTGTTTTACAGTTTATAAAAATACTGTCTCATATCTTTTATCTTTTGGTACTCACAACTGTCTTACAAAATAAGAAGAGTAGATAGCATCCCCATTTCACAGATACAAAAATTGGGGCTTAAAGAAGTTAATTTGCCCAGCAGTTTGCCCAGCTGGGCACTCTTTCCACTGCACTCACTGTCTGAACTGAGGCATCATGGCCATCGCTTGGGTGGGGTGGGGACAGTATTGAAGACTCATCCACTCAACCTCTTTTTGCATGTGCATTCAGCAGATACTGTTAATGTCTAAAGTCTTTTAGTCCTGGGGCCAGTGTGATATCAGTAAATGTATTCAGTATATTCCAGAGTGTATTTCATAAAACACCAGCATGGTGTGAGATTCTCCTGAAAGAAAGGAAAATCTTGTGGTCAAATAATTGGGAAATGTTCCATCCACACCCTCTCTCAGACATTTTCAGGACCTATTTGCCAACTAAAAGTGCGGAGAACTCTTATATTAAGAGCCTTGTTTAAACACTTGTACATTTGGTAGTTCCCAAACTCTATTTAGAACATTGTGTATAAAATATTATTGACACTCCTGAGATTCTGCTGAAATAACAGTACAGAAGTATGAAAAGGAATTATCTCACACAAATACAGAAAGTGAGGCAGGTTGCCAATTATCAAGGGATTTAGACAAACTTCTGGAAGAGAGCAGGCAGCTAAGAGCATATTGACTGATGATAGAGGACAGAGAAAATTATAGCCCAGAATAAATCCCCAAAGGGCTACAGAGGAAGTAAGAAGCATATTCCACACCGGGACCCCAGGGAAGCTGTTGCTTAGAACTGATCAATCCCACAGTGGGCAGGAGGTGCCATGTGGGGGTTCAAATGCAGGGACACACTGAAAGCCAACCTTAAAAGAACTGTGCTGGAAGGGAGCCGACTTCTCTCTAGCTGGAAGCGGCATTGACCTCCAGGCTGAAAATGGAAAGTTCTTCTCGGTATAAACCACCTGATGGGCTGGGGGTAGCTCCTGACTCCAGTGTGGGTACGGCAGTGCCCCCTTACAGCCTTCCACCTTCTTGCACGTTGAGATTCACTCCCTTCCTACTTGCCCTGAAATGAGGAGGGTTGATTTGGCCTCCTGTCTATCTGCCCTCAGAGGGCAGCCCTGCCTTGTTTTTCCCTCTTTGGAAAAGGAACAGTTAGAGAATAGGATGAGTGTTACTAGAAATTACAATGTAACAGTCAAAAATGAAACATGTAATGAAAAGGCTGGGAAATAAAAAAAAAAATCTTTCAGAACATAGAGAAAGAAAAATAGAGAAAGACAGAGAATACGAGAGAAATAACAAGAAGCAGAGGCCAAACCCAGAAGGGACAACATTCGATGAATACCGTACAAGTTACAGAGAAAACAGGGCATGGCTGATATACAGTAAACTCAGTAAAAGTATTCAAGCGCCAGACCCCAAACAGGCCAAGTTCTTGGGGTCCCGGGGCTGGCCCACATGCTAGTCGGGCAGACAGATGGACAATCAACAAATGAAGTGGGAGCCAGGGGCATGAAGAGAACAGGAGGATAGCGGACGCTGGGATAGCTCAGCAGTTGAGCTCTTGTCTGGCAATTGCAAGGTCTAGAGTTCGATTCCCAGCCACACCCCACCCCCACCCCCACCAGTGCAAACCCATATGCTGAACTGTGGCACAACTGGTAACCACCAGGATGGCAGCTTACGCTCTCCCTCCCCCATGTGGGAGGCCCCCGGTTTGGTTGACGGCTCAGGGCCCTCCCCCCACTCTCTTTTTTCTCTCTCTCTCACCTTCTCTCAAAACAAAATAAATCTTACAAAAAAAGGGGAGGTGGTAGAAAACAGGAGGATAAAGAATCAGAATAAAAGAGAGGTGCTCTTATAGATGCTGAGAAGGAGATATTTGCTCAGAGACACTAAATGAAGTGAGGCACTGAGCCACGTTCCATCACTATTTACTGGCGGCATCGAAGGATGAAGGTATGTCCATGGGAAAAGCGATATCTATGGTGCTGAGTAAAGTATGTCCCTGCTTTTCTCTGTAAACTGAGGAGTTAATCTCTGAGGCCAGTCAGAATTAGGAAGGGGGCCTCAATCTCACCCTGTAAATCCACTTTGTTGAGGCTGAGTGAGCGACTTCAGGGAACACCCCGTGTCTGAGGACGTGTGCGGAAACACCAGGCAACGCTTTATCACGGTCTCTAGAGAACTGTTTTCTCCAGGGCCTGGGAGCTGGGGTTTTATACTGTGGCTATTTTTAGTTGTGGCTCGCAGTGGCTGCTGGGACCTCTTGCCTCAGGAGGCTGAGGAGAACTTTACCCTGGGGCGAGGCATTCCATTCTGTAATCTTGCCCTGAAGGCTCTCTAATTGAGATTTGACCGTTTACAACTTCTGAGAACTAGATAGCTCCTTCATGAAATGCAAGATCAGGGCCCTGTGCTGTGCGGGCAGCAGTCAGCAAGAAACCAGCCAGTTATGAGGGTCAGTGCCGCATAGTCCCATTCAAAACCTTTTTGCTGAAATCACGGGGACTGTTTTGCTTTGGGACTGATCGATGTTTGTGAAGTCTTGGTTGGAGGCAGGTCGGGCGCAATGCCCCTCAAACTGATTTTTTCACAAGGGCACCCCAGGGTCTGTGCCCCAAACCTCACGTTCTGTCCTTATCTGTCAAAGAGGACAGCCGGGCATTCTGGAAAGCAAATTGAAAGGTCTGGTTGGGAGTTCCTCAGCTAGTGTTTAATCCGCCAGTGTGCCACTTCTCTGCTCCAAGACAAGAAAGGCCAGACTGGCTATAAAACCCACCACTGCCAAGGTCATTTTCCCAAAGCACAGTTTTAATCTTGTGACTTCCTACTTTAACCACCCCCCTCCAACCCCCACCCCAGATACTCCATGCCACAGGCCCAAGACACATCTAAAAGTTGTAGCTGCTAGTCAAGGCCTCTTGTTGTCCAGGCCAATCCCCAAGTGTAATTTTGTTTCCCCCATGCATTTACTTTCAGCTTATTTATGCTCCATCCAAACTATATTATTGAATGTTTTCTATAGAGGTATTTTTTCACCGCCATATCTATTATGGACTGAATGCTTGTAGCCTCCCAAAATTCGTATGTTGAAGCCCATTGTGGCTGGGTTCAGAGATTGAGTCTATGTGGAAGTAATTAAGGTTATATGAGATCATAAGAGTGGGACCCTGATCCCATAGGAATAGTATCCTTAGGTGAAGAGACACCAGAAAGCTCATTCTCTCTCCTCTCTGTGAGGATACAGCAGGAAGGCCACCATCCACAAGCCACAAAAAGAACCGTCACCAAATCTACCATACTAGCACCTTGACCTTAGATTTCTAGCCTCCGGTACTGTGAGGACATAAATGTCAGTTTGTGGTATTTTGTTACGCGGCCTGAGCTGGCTGATACAGTGCCCTTGCACGTGCAGTGCCGCTTCACAGAGTGTGCTTATGTCCATTTCCATTGAATCAAGTTCTTTAAAGAAATGCTTCCTTTTCTGAAATGTTTTCCCTGATCTTTTTTTTTTTAAGATTTATTTTTATTGTTTTTGACAGAGAGAGAGAGATACAGAGACAGAGACAGAGAGAAGGGGGAGGGCCCAGAACAGTCTCCATAGTTGCACATCATCGGTTGTTCCACATAGTTTCATTCCACAGGTGGGCACGGGGCTGCACAGGGCAGGAACTGGGCTGGGGTCTTTACCCCGGTGGGAACTGAACTGGGGGCACTCCCCAGTTCAGCATATGTGTCCACATGGGCCGGGGCTGGGATTCGATCCTCGGTCCCTGGGGCTTCAAAGGGAGTGCTTAACCCACCGAGCCATCCCAGCTTCCCCTTCCCTGATCTTCTTTGCTGGCAATATCTTCCTCTTCTAAATTCTCAAAACACGTTGTCAGTATTTTCCTTTTGAAATGTTTTACTTTTTGTTATAATTACTCTTACTTGTAAATATGAAACTTTTCTCACTGAGCTATAGGTCCTTGAAGGTAGGGGCTGTGTCTTGTACACTTTTATGTCTCCCAGTCTATCTAGAGCAGCATTTTTGACATATTAAAAATGCTAACCATTCTTTATTGAGTGACTCCTCTGTACTAGGGGTGTGTGAAATGTTTTCTATGTTAAGCTGGAATCCTCACAATCACCTTAACAAAAAAAGATATTGTTACCTTCATTCAAAACCGGAACATACTCTATGATCCTACTCATATATGGTACCGAGAATAGTCAAATCCATAGAGATGAAAAGTGCCATTGTAATGGCCCATGGCTGAGGGGAGGGGAGAAGGAAGAGTTACGGTTTAATAAGTATAGAGTTTCAGTTTTGCAGGGTGATAAGAGTTCTGTAGGTTTATGGTGGTGATTTAGCACAACAATGTAAGTGTATTTAATGCCACCGAATGGCATCAACTTCAAAATGGTTAAGATGTTAAAGTTTATGTTCTGTACATTCTACCACAATTCAAAAAAGTGGTGAAACTGAAGCACAGAGCAGTACAATAACTTGCCCCAGGTCACTGGGCTAGAAGGGAGGGGAGGAGGACCCAGCCCTGTTTAGCAATGCGATGCACTTGTGAGAGTGAGAAGTGAGGAGGGGCTGCTGCAGGCCTGTGGTAGAGTCAGCTGACCTCACCCCACATAGCCATGCTGCAGGGCTCTCACTACACACGATAAAGGAAACAGTGCTTTAAAAGCCATTGCCAAGGTTCCTACAGTGAGCAGCTAATAGCTCTTCTAACTCATGCAAGGGAAAACTCATAAATGCTATGATGAGGTCATCCTAAAGAATGAACAGGAATCCCCCCTGAAGGTGGGGCTGGGATGTTCTCTTCCTTCCGCATCTCGAGCTGTAAAACCACATCCTGCTCAACACTCTTTCTGGTCTCATCGCAGGGCACAGCCCCGCCCATCTGGGAAGGGGAAGGCTTCTGGCCAATCATAATTCAGGTTGCGTTCCATGTTCCTTGAAAGAGGTGCTGTGTCCTGAGGTTGTAAGGACGATGTGGGGCTTCATATGGGTCCTCTGCATTTCCTAGAGTCTTTCCCTTAGGAGAACCAGAGAAATGACAGACTGGTGCTACTCACACCATGACTGTGGGGACTGGGTCTGACTTGCTCACCAGTGGATCCCAGACCTCTGGCACTAAGCCAGGCGCAAAGAGGACATTAGCCGAATGGAATGGAATTGAATTACATCACCCTAGAGAAGCTGGTAAGAATTAAGCATCACTAGCCCATCTTGCAAAGGAACATCAGTCTAGTTCAGGAGTCACGGACCAGCGAGGAGGTGTCATGTACTTTCAAAGCCTGGCTTGTCATCAAGGCCTGGTCTTGGTCCTCAAAGAGTTTGGAGGCTGGTAGGGAAGAACACGAACACAGCGAACAGGTCTTCCTAAACCAAATGGTTTCTCTTGTTTAATTTGGGTATGGCTCTGGGGAACACATTAAGGCTCAGCTTCAAATTCGGTGATTAAGTGGATCCTGTCCAGGACTCTGAAGACATGAGTCTTTTGATAAGAAAAAGAGGCACTCACTAGGACCTAAAGAGAGTGTATGTATCTATCATAAAATATTAATAATCAGAAAAACCTAGCTGAGTAAGTCATGGAAAGATCACATTAATATTAAATATTGAGGCCACTATTAAGAGAAGAGATAGTCCATGGAAATGTAAGTAAACATAAATAACCCCTGAGGAAAAGAGACTGCAGTTGGGTGAGGGGAACTAAAAGTGTCATACTATTAGTATGGCACTTATTTTGTGTCTAAGACTTTTTTATATAGGGACGCATTTTCTCCTCATGATAATCTAGTGAGAAGTTGCATAAATTGCCCAAGGTTGCATAGCTAATAAGTAATAGGACCTGAATTTGAATCACAGGCTAACTTGAGGCTTTCAGCTTTAAACTACTATGCTAAGTTGCCTCTCAAAGTGACATAAGATTCAGAAGGACCATGTAATTGCTGAAACTGGGATTCTCCTCTCTGATTCTACCTGCAAGCCAGGTGCCTACATTTTCTTCAGCGTTTCAGACCTGCCTTTTCCATGAAGCCTACCCTGACAAATCCTCTCCACCTCTAAAAGCCTTCAGTGCTTATTCGGAACTGTGAATTCTGTCTTCTAGAACCCAACTCTACCACAACTCTTGCGTTAATTTCTAAATGCTTCCCAGCGTGAAGCCTTCTCCCTGAGCCAGCAGCTCAGAGCCTCACAGAAAGGGCCCCCATCTTAACCTGCTTTTCTATCTCTCACAGCACGTGCACGTGAAGTACAGAGTACAGGGTCCATAAAGATTCATTGACCTGTTGATTTGAAATGGATCATTAAAAGGATCCATAGGAAGGAATAGGCAATTGACCTGAGCTCATTCTTGTATCTAGAACATGTTTATTATGCAATTAGAAACTCACCATGCTCACGAAGGTGTTCAACCTTCACCCCCACATTTTCTCAGTGAACAACCTCCGTTCCCCACCCCAGATAACCCTCCCTGCTTTAACCTGGCAAGTTGTTTTGATTGAACAGGACCCTGATCTCTGTGTCTGGGTTCCAACATAATGGTGCATGTGGCCATGGTGGCTGGAGAGGCATTATCTTTAGTCTTCAATGTTCCTGCAGCTTTGATGGATAACATCACAGAAAGACTCTCAATCAGCCTGGGCCCGATCAATGGATAATGACTGCTTTATTGAGACTTTCAAGGGCTAATTATTAGCAATAGAGCTTTGCCTAAACAGTTATCTTCTTTTTAAAAGGATCTTCCTTAAAGCAACTTTTAACGTATGACCACTTAAAAATACACAGAGACTTAATAAAATGTCGATATAACTACATAGAATTGTGCTCCCAAGAATTATATACTTATGAATGGTCTTTTCTAGGCTCTGGTTAGAGACCAGCTTAGAGTCATTTGCTCCTAGTTGGAAGATACAGACCAGGAAATTTCTACAATTTCATAAACCTTATCTATTTCTATATAAAATACTAGGAGCTCTCTGAAGGTTTTAAAAACAGCTGACCATCCAAATATGTATACTGAGGACCCTTCCCCCTTTTGAGGGTCAAGGAAGAAGAGTTTTCCCTAAAAACAAAACAAATCACAATCTTCCAGACCTCTTCTAAGAGGCTCTGAAAGGTACTATAAATTTCAAAATTAGGACAATGTCATCAAAGATTAAACTTCTTAATGCTCAGAGTCACCCCAAAATAGTGAAACTGAGAACTTCAGAAAAACAAAAACAGTTAATATTTTGATGCAATTGGTTCATATGAACTTGGAGCACAAATACTGTTTATAGATGTAAACAATTTTTTCTGATACTTACTTTATTTTGGAGGTGTGAACACTCTTCTGTCTCACTAAACCCAATCACCTAATATCTTATTTTTAGACAAGGGAATAAAAGCCCAGAGAGGGGCCCGTGACCACACAACTAATTGGCTTTCATGGCTGATAGGAACTCAGGTCACCGTTCAATAGCACTGTCCTACAGAACACTTCCTGTGATAATAGATATAGTCCATATCTGCACTTTCCAATGCAGTAGTCATTACTACACATGGCTGTTGAATACTTGTAATGTGGCTAGCATGACTGAAGAACTGAATAGTCAATTTTTTTTCCCTATAAGTTCAACTTAAATAGCCACATGGCTGTCATTTTAAGTAGCACGGTTCCAGAATAACTTAACCAGTTGAGAGAGTGCTGCTATTATCAAGAGAAAAACTCTTCACCAGATTCTTTTCTTGCCACCGCAAAAGAACTGGGGAAAAATACTTCTGTAGAAGAAAACAAACAACATGCATGCAATTGTAGTCCAATTAACAAAAGGCACTCGGGTCAGTTATTCATTACCTCCTCACATATTTACAGTGCAGTTGTTATCATTGAAACCTGAGGACGTGAGTGGTTTCTTAAACAATGAATTCTCTTACTTGTTTAGTCTGTTGCCATGATACACTTGTGCACTGAGCCTTGGCAATCATGCAAAGCTGAGAGCTTCTGACAAGGTCTGGCACTCCTACTCACCCACAGGCTCATGAAGGGATGCGGAAGTCTCTGCTTATAAAGCATAAACATGGGGTATGGCTTAATGCCCAGGTTTTTCATCTTTGTTCTTACAAAATCGCACAGAACACTTGGTTTCAGGGCAAAATTCATGCTCTACTCACAGAGAAATTATCTCATAGGAGTGTAATCTGGGGGCAGAGCTTCCAGTCAGCACATTTTCCTATGTACACACTACAATTTATACACACATTCATTCTGGACACTTTGAGCCTGGGTATCAGAAGGTATCAATTCAAATAGAGACTGCAGCCAAGAAATTAAGAGAAGGCTGAGATTTGGAAAAGCAGCAATGCAAGAATTAGGAAAGATCATTAAGAGCAAAGATGTGGTATAAGAGAGTAAGCTAAGACCATGCACACCCTTGTATTTGAGGTTGCTATGTATGGACATGGTGTTGGAGGACATCACTACTATACCCTGAACCACCAGAAAGATGAGCAAGTGGACCTTAGAGCAAAGTAAGCGTGAAATATTGCTGGAGGCAAAAATGGCGAACCTAAAGCTGTCCTACTTCAGGCACATCATGAGAAAGCAGAGTTCTTTGGAAAACACAATACTGCTGAGGGGTGGGGAGGGGGAGAAAAACAGCTGGAAAACAGGAAGACCAAATATGAGACGAATTGACTTTGTACAAGAAGCCATAAGTACGAGTCTACAGAAGCTGAGCAAGGCTGTTCAGAATAGGACATGATGAATGTCACTCGTTCTTAGGGTCACCAAGAGTCTGAGCCCCCTCAACAGCACATAACAACTTTAGAAGGTAGCTTGAAAACAGGATAGCCTTTTGGTAGCAGTAAAGTCTTAGTTTCCTACGGTTTTCCAAGGGAACTGTAGAATCACCATAGGCTTGAATGGTAAGAAATGAAAAGATGAGGAGATAGAATTGCATTTTTACTTTTGTTGGTGAATGATCAGCTAAGACATCTGCTTTACTGTTTCATCGTTGCTGACAACTTATGATGCCTAATCAAGACTTTGCAAAAGACAACATATTTTTAAAAGAGAATGGAAAGAAGGGAGGCCAGCATGCAACTTCTGTCTAAAGGACAATATATTTGCTATAGCTATTTCTCACACAATCACTTCAGTGTCATTATCATTAAATTTTAGTCCAGTTGAGCTTCATGACTATATTCCAAACTGCAATTCAAACTTGAATTCAAGGGACCAAAAAAAGGAAAAGCAACTCATGAGAAATGAAGATCTTAAAGTCATTTAGGATGAACTCCACTTCTGGTCAAGATGGAGTAAAGGAACGAGATTTACCCTTAACAGCTGGAACAGGACCTTAAACAACTAGTAAAGCAGACAAACTACATGAAACAATGTTTTCAGACACTGGGGACAGGTGGCATAGGGCTCAAATATAGCCTACCAGTCAAATAGAGTTGAGAAGACAATAGTTTGAGTTTGAGATGGTCAAGGCACCAAGAAATTGCAGATATAAATGCCTTTAGAATGGAGCTGGAGAGAGAGAGAGAGAGAGAGAGAGAACCATTCATATTTAGCATAGGGTGACCAGACGTCCCGCTTTTGGCGGGACAGTCCTGATTTTTAACAATTCGTCCCGCGTCCCGCAGCATTTTAAAAAAGTCCCGATTTTTGGAAAGAATGCACGACAAGCTAGGGAACAGCAGGAGAGAGACCAAATTTTTAATCAAGAACCCCCTCCCCCCAGGTCAATGGTGTCCCGCTTTACCAATGTTAAAATCTGGTCACCTTACCAGCTTATAAAAAATTAACTTAAAATATATCATAGAACTACGTAAATATAGGGGATGCTGGGATGGTTCAGCATGTTGAGCGCTCATCTTGCAACCCCAGGTCAGAGGATTGAATCCCAGCCGGGGCCCACATGGACCCATGTGCTGTACTGGGGTGTGCCCCCAATTGGGGTTTTGCCGGAATGAGCTTCCCATGTGGGAGGCCACCAGCCCAGTTTCTGCCCTGTACAGACCTGCACCCACCTGTGGGATGAAACTATATGGAAAACTAATGACATGTAACTATGGAGACAGCACTGGGCCCTCCCCCTTCTCTCTCTCTCTCTGTCAAAAACAATAAAAATAATAATTAAGACAAAAGAATTAAATATAAAACCTAAAGCTATAAAACTTTTAGGAGAAAACAATAAAGAAAATTTTTGTGATGTTGGGTTAGAAAACACTTCTTAGAACCCTGGAAGCACAAACCATAGAAGAAAAAAATGGACTTCATCCAAATCAAAGACTTTTGTCTTCAAAAGACACTTATGGAAATGAAAAATCAAGCCACAGACTTATAATCTGTTTGTATAACACTTATCTGATAAAGAAGTGGTTATCTTGAATATATAAAGAACTCATAATGTTCAGTAAGACTTAATGCTAAAGTGATAATAAGTAAAATATGTGAACAGATATATTATCAAATAAGACTTAATGATGGCTAGTAAGTACATGAAAAGATGCTTAGCATCATGAGTCATTAGAAAAATATAAATTAAAGCTGCAATGAAATACCATTGTACATCTCAGTATGCAAAAGATTGACAGTACCAAGTGCTGAAAAGGAAGCCACTAGAAGTCTCATATAAATTCTGAAAATAATTTAAAAGTTTTTTTTTAATAAGGTTAAATATTCACTGACCATATGACCCAAAAGAAATTAAAACAAAATCTATACAAAAACTCATATGTGAATACCTATACCCATTGTTATTAATAGCCCCAAAGTGGAAAGAACTCAAGTGTCCAAGTGTGGTCTAATCATGTAATGGAACACTACACAATAAGAAAAAAAACCAGTTGCTGATATATACAAAACCTTATGCAAAAGTGAAAGAAACCACACACAAAAGATTACACGAAACTTAATTACACTTAATTACACTTTAAAAAGCAAAACTAGTGATAGAAAGAAGATCCATGGTTTCTAAGAGTCAATGAGTGGCTGGGAGTAGACGCATGGCAGCAGGTCAAGAGGGAACTATTTGAGGTGACAGAAATGTTCTACATTATGATTGTGATGATACACAACAGTTTACATTCATTCAAAACTCATTGAAGTGTACACTTAAAATTGCTAAATTTTAATGTATGTAAATTGTGTCACAATAAAAGTGATCCCCTCAAAATTAAGGTACAAAATAGAATTTAGGGCATAAGACCATCTGTATTAAATAAAAGGTAAGAAAAAAGATACTTTCAAATATATGAACATACATATATTTACTGGAATGTGCATAAAATGTCTCAGGAAGCACATCCATATAAATTTTAGAATGAATTGAGGTGTCTGGGGAATATGGTGGGGGAGAGACACTAGCTTTTGTACTTTTCAAAGTTGGAACCATGCAAGCAATCAACCTATTCAAAGTGGGAAGAAAAGTCAAGCTGGACTCCAAAACCTGCTTCTCTTCAATATGATTTGAATCAAAGTTGTGTTTCTATGTGAGAATATCTCTGTCTTTGTAACTTGCCATTTCCTCCTTCCCCTGCTTAAGGGTATGTTCAGTATGCACTTCAGAGAGCATGAGAATAAGATAAATTTAAGACATGGGGGTGGGATTGCCATAAGAGGAAGACTATGTTACTATAGTGGGAATGAAGCTTCCATACACAGCAGGTTAGAACCAGTAAGGGCTTTCAGACTCAACTTATTCCAACTGTTGTTTTATGTTTTGTTGTTTTGGTTTGGTTTGGTTTGGTTTGGTTTTACAGATGAGAAATTTAAGGCCTAGAGAGTGCAAATAACTTTCTCCAATGTGCATTGTTAGTCGGTATCAGAATCCAGACGAGGACCTAACTCGTAAGTCCTATTACAGAGATAATATCAATAAAGAGGTGACTTAACACAGAGCATGTTTCACAGTAAACATTTAGTAAATGTCAGTTACCCCTGCTCTTTTTTCCCCCTATGTCGGCTAACTTCTCACCAGGATTCATCATCTACCCATCCCTGCCTCAAAGGCAAATATCAATGACTACAGGGACATAGGAGCATTTGCTTAAATGCCAACCAAATTTCACAGAATAGACAGATAAGCTTTCCCTTCAATAAAAGAACTTAACTATTCTTCCCATTACCAGATAGATTTAATTCAAATCAACGAGTATTTATGAGTCCAACTCTGGGCCAGGCTCCACGCTAATTGTTGGTATACTCAGAAATGGGATGGTGACACACCTTGCCCCGATGATTGTAATATTAGGTGACAAGCCCTAAGAAAGAGGGAAGCATTGAGAGAACATCACTCAAAATGACCTAGTTTCAGAAATGGCATCCCAGGGAACATGAGTCCAGAAAGAAAAGGAGATGAGTCAGGACAGCATCCCATTTGTTGTTGCCAGGAACCAGCCTGGCTGAACAAAGTTCCCGAGTTCGAGCGGGGTGGGGGGGGGGGGAGGGGTGTGGATTGATAGACAGACCAAATGGCCAGCCGGCTGTCCTCAATAGGAGCAGCCCCGAATAGCTTTATTGTTTGTCTTATATAGCAAGAGTTTACATCATTACAAGGCATAGGGAAGAGATTAAGAGACAGGGTGGGTTAAGTACAGAGTAGGTTAATGATTAGCATAAAGTACTTGCTAAAGTACAGGGTGAATTATTCATTAGCATAAACAGATTTGTTATCAGGAACAAACAGACCCTTCCCCATATCTTTTTAATCTCAGGTCTAGTAACCAATCAACAGGTCTGGCCTTCAGGCAAAGCTGCACTACACACACATTCATTTCCATAGATCAGGGGTGTCAAACTCAATTAAAACACGGGACATTTGGTGCAACAGGCAAGATTCACGCGGGCCACATGACATTTACAAATGTCGCTGGAACTGAGTCAGCACGTTTATACACGCCCACAGGCCCCCAGGAAAGGCACTGGGCCACGTGTATACTCGTCTTCAGTAGTTAAAGGGTTAACGAGGGAATTGTGTGTACAGTATTGCCTTGATCTCCCCTAAGCGCTATTTTCTTCATAACAATTTTTTCTATTTTCATTTTATTTCAGAGCATCGTGGGCCACAAAATATTACCTCGGGGGCCGCATGCGGTCTGAAGGGCCGCCAGTTTGACACCCCTGCTTTAAGACATAGGAGTTCAGAAAAGGATCTGTCCTATCACTCACTATTCTAACACTGCCCCGTTCCCAGTGTTCTGATTGGCAGCCCCTGTCCAGTCAGTTGATGCTCTCTTCCCTAGGGTTGATACTTCTCACTTTCTCCTGATCACTGTGTTTGGTTTGCCTTCTGTGTCTATTGACAGAACAGAATTTGGCCCAGGAACAAGGGCACACTGAAGTAGCTATGGCAACATTCTTATCACAGGCTGCTCCCTGTACTGTAACACCAACTGCCAGGTGAATTATCTAGTCCTTTAGCTGGAACATCCCAACATTCACAGCTCAACAAATCAAACTAAGCGCTCAGAATATTGGCTTTCTGCCCAACTTCAGGATGGTGCTAGGGATGTGCCACACATTCTCATAAATGTCTGAGAACTAAAGAGATGGAAATGCAAACAGCCTACCGGATTCTCATAGGAACCCTTTCATTTGGCAGGAAATACGGAGCCAAGAGTGGCTGCCCATGTCCAGAGGTTCCCATGCTTCAACTCAACTCAACCCTACCTCCAGGTGCTGTGGAGGGTGAAAGAGGGATACTCTCCAAAGATATTTCCAACCACTATCCATAAATGTGAACTTATTTGGAAAAGGGGTATTTGTAGATGTAATTAAGTTCAGAATCTTGAGATGCAATCATCCTCACATAAAATGAGCCCTACATACATTGACAAGTCTTCGTAAGAGAAGGGATGGAAGAATAGATACAGAGACATGGGAGAGAAAGCCACGTGATAATGGAGGCCAATATTGGAGTGATGCAGTCCCAAGCCAAAGAATGCCAGGAGCCCCCAGAAGCTGGAAAGGTCAGCAATGCCATTATAGCTCAGCAGGGTGAGCACTTGCCTTGCAACCGAAAGGCCCAGGGATCGATTCCAGACCCCAAACCTGGCCTGTGCAAACCATATGCTGAACTGCGGCACGACAGGGATGGCTCAGCAGTGAAGGTTCTCGCCGTCCACGAGGGAGGCCCCCAGTTGGTTCCTGCCCAAATGCAGCCCTACAGTCACCTGTGTGGAATGAAACCATGTCATAACTAATGATGTGCAACTAAGCAGACTGCTCTGCCCCCCCCACCCCTTCTCTCTGTCTCTCTGACTCTTTATCGCTCTTTCCCCCTCTTTTCCCCTCTCAAACAATAAAATAAATCTTAAAAACAAACAAACAAACAAACAAACAAAAAAAAAAGAAAGAAGCTGAAAAAGTCAAGGAAGCCTCTTTCTCTAGAGCTGTCAAAGGAAGTGTGACTCTACCAATACCTTGACTTCGGACTTCTGGCTTCTAGAACTGTGAGAAAATAAATTCTGTGACTTTAGCCACCAAATTTATGGTAATGTCATAGCAGCTCTATGACACTAATATAGGGCGCTTGGAACACTACTCTCACTACTGCTCCAGGTCACTGGGACAAGCCTTCCTCCTCCTTCAATGCCATGGGATCTATGGGGTAACTTATTCTCTCTTTCATTCATTTACTCATCATTTAAGTAGCCATGGACTGGGTATATGAAAGTGGATAAAAGGCAGACCCTCCTACAAGAGTTCACAGCTAGAGAGAGATATGAAGACATCAGGAGATAATTATAACATTCAGTATTGTGGGCAGCATTATGTCTCCCCAATATTCATATGTTGAATCCTAATCCCTAGTACCTCAGAAAGTGACTGTATTGAGAGCAGTGTATTTAAAGATGTAATTAAGTTTAAAACAAGATTACTAAGGTGAACCCTAACCGAACGTGATGGTGTCCTTCTAAGAAGAGAAGATTAGGACACAGACAAATGCAGATGAAGGACCATGTGAAGACATGGAGAAGATGACCGTCTATAAGCTAAGGAGAGAGGCCACAGAAGAAAACAACTCTGCCAACAGTTTGATCTTGGACTTTTAGTCTCCAGATTTGTGAGGAAAATGATCTTACTGTTTAAGCCATGTAGCCTATGGTACTTTGTCACAGCAACCCTAGTGAAGTGATACATTGAGATAAGAGCAATAAATGGGCACAGAGGAGACCCAGCCCAGAGAAGCAGGGAGCAAGGGGCAAGGTGCAGGAAAAGTTTCCCAACAAGGTGACCTCTAGGCCAGGCCTGAAAGGACAGTAGGTTATCTCAAGAAGGGAAGACACTGAAAGAAAACAGCTTGAGCGAAGGCCTAGAGTCCTAAAATTGCATGAAGGGTGTAAGGAAATACAAGTCAACGTTTTTCAAGGCAAAGGGTAAGTGAAGAGAGGCAGGTAATGAGGTTTTGGCTCAAAGCCTGATGGAGCTTTGTTATTCATTTGCTCCATCCTGGCCTTTATCCTGGCAGCAATAGGGAACCACTGCTTAGCTAGAAGCAGGGAAATGGCATGGTCTAATGTGCTCAGTATCTGGACCATTCTGGTGACTGAGTGGGGACTTCTTGGGAGGTAGATGAATCTAGAGGCAGAGTGACCAGTAAAAGAACTATGGCCAAGATGGAGAGAAAAGAATATGTTCAGAAGTTAAATTGACTGGATTTGGGGGAATTGAAGCAGCAGAAATCTAAGCTACTCAAAAGTTTCAGTTTGTACAATTGGTAATACTGCCCTCCAAGGTGGTGGGGTTCATTGTGGATGAATTGATATTGGATTTGCAGTCCCTGGAGGGAAATATTTCCAAAGTTCCCCTTGGAAAAAAGGTAGATACTAATTGTGGGCATTTATGTCAGAGGGTCACACCACCTTCACTTGCAGAGATGGCATAATCTCCACATAATGATTCAGGTAACGTGTGTCTTGATTATTCTTCTGTCAGGGTTTCTTTCCCTGGTTTCTCAAGGTGCTACAAGATTTAAAGTAAGCAGTTGACTCCACAGGGGAAAAAATGGGAAGGGGTGGATAGTTGGGTCAATCTTAGAACATTCTTCTCCCTCCAGGAGAGAGGCATGGACATACAAGGCATGAGTACCCAGCTAGGGAAGTAGAGCTGCATTACAGAGATGCATAACCTGGAGGGTTCATGGAATCTCCTGAGATCATTCCCCACATACTATTTTGCATAGGGTTTCAGAATGTTCCTAAGCCTCCTGATGCATATTCAAGAACGTCCAGCACCCCAAGCTAGGAACGCCAACATAAAAAGAAGTAGCCTGGGTTGAGAGGCCCAAGTTCTGGCTTGCTACTCATGCCCAGGTAACCTTGGGACAGTTCCCTCACTCTATCTGTTTTCTCCTCAGAGCACTGGGATTCTGTGACCTCTTTGACTGCTAGCACTGATTCACAAAGCACACTAGTTCTTGTGGGCTTTTAGAAAATAGTTTGTGCTGAATCAATATGCCCCCCAAATATAAAGTAACTAGATACACATACAGATCATATATGAATATAAATCACACTGGTTAACATTTTCTAGAAATTTGTCTGTATGAAGCCAAAGATATAAATATTTGGACATACCCAGATGGTCAGTTGAATGAATGAACAACTAAAAACCTCCACAATCTTATTATACACCATGGATTTATATCTAAACACTTAGACTAATCTCAGAAATGAAGCTTGGTAGACTTCTGTTTGGTCTGGCTCTACGGGGTAAATGGAAATGCTTTGTAATTTGCTTCTCCATCACCCTAAATATTGCTATCAGTTGCTTTCAAGAGAAAAATCCAAGTCCCCTAGTTTACCATGTATGATTGCCCTCCTAGTTCTCCAACCTTGCCATCTGTTTGGCACCTGTGCCAACCTTCTCTTCACTCGAGCTAAATTGATCTTTCTCTATGCAGGTGCATATGGGCTGTGCCTAAGCTGAGCCCGCTGCCTGCAGTATTCCTGTTGGCTCCTCCATTGAGCCACATCTCAACCTACCAATCCAGCTTCGCTTCCCTGATTCCTCAGTGGGATTCCATAGTTGCTCACCTGAAATGATGGCAAGGCCAGTGGGCTAAATATATTGTTGATGAGAACTCCCAGGAAAGACCGGGAGGTGAGGGGTCTTATCCTCTTACAAGATCCTGGTCAAGGAAAAAGTCCCAGGGCCACAGATGGTGACCCCAAAGGAGAAAAAAACCTGTGACTTTTTTTTAGTTGAACGTCCTTATTAATATAAAACTTAAACATTTATCCACAATACAAGTATATTTATTTATTTATAAATTATGTTAATGTACTACTGCAAGAGTATACTGTGCACATTATGAAATATATAAAATATTAGCATTTAAGAGGATGAGATGAAGTTAAATAGAAATATTGCTTAATTTTTAAAATTCTAATTACAATATTCTAATATCCCATGCATTATGAAGAATCCCCTGTTTTGGGTAACATGACCCCTGGAATAGCCGCTGGCTCCTTTGTTAGAGCAATCATGAATAATTATTGACAATTCTGGGACACTGTCCACTATGCAAAACTAAGTTATAGGGGGTCACTCCTTTAGAAAAAGATTCTAGGCTACGAGGCTACGAAATATGAAACAGGACTGTTTGGTTGTCTGACTTTGGAAGGCCACCATTTACATTCTGGGTGAACCTTGCCCCCTACATTTGATCAGTGCACAACCTTCGCAGCCTTGCATGGGGGCCCAGTGAGTGGCTAATCAGAGACAGGCTTTGCAGATATTTTCCACAGAACAGGCTTCATGTGAGCTGAGACTAGAAAAGGGTTTTGGCTTCATGTTGGCTTTTCCAACCACACCCAAGTCTAGAGATCATGACCATGATCAAGCAGTCATTTAGAGTGGATAAGAGATAGCGCCATACACGTGCATGCTGATAAAGTGCAGCAGCCATATGCCCTGGGAGACTAGCCCAAATGAAAGACTGTAAGAACGGGAAAGGCTTGAATCTCAGAGGTGAGAAAGCTTCGGTCCAGGAATGTTTCATAGCAAATTATTGACAGAATCACAGGTGTGTTAGGATTTCCTGACCAGTGTTCTTTCCACAATATTACACTGCTCATATTAGGGTCAGTAATGGAACTAATTCTATCAGTAATGGAGCTCAGTGTAATGGGACATTTATGAAATGTTTACTGACCTTCATTGAATGTGCTTAAAATAAAAATATTATTTCATGGATGGTTCAGATTCATCACAATCAATAACAATAATTTAGGCTTCTATGTATTGAACACTTGCTATGCATCGTGTACTGTACTAAGCAATTTATATGAATTATCTTATTTAATCTTCATAACAACTCCAGGAGGAAGTTATTATTATAACTATGAGAAAAGTGACACTGATAGAAATTGAACAGTTTAATAGACATTAACTTGCTAAGCTAGAGCTCAAACCCTTGCAACTTGCCTTCAAAACCTGTTCTGCCTCGTATGTAGACGGCCCTCCATAATCAGTGATACCACTAAGTGCAGGATGAGTGGTGGATTTTCTGTACCATTTTCTTTGCAGTAACCATTGTCAGAATACCTTTGTTTTCCATTGCACTAAACGAAGTACTAGACTGTTTTTCTCTCTCTCCTATTTTCTCCTTTCTATTCTGTTTCTCTCTTTCTCTCTCTCATACACAGACATACAAACGCAATTAGGAAAACATCTGCCAATCCCTCAATTTTAGTAGAAAGCAGCAAGATGAGTCTCATAATCCTATGTGGCAAATTCTAAACCAACAATTCCTCCTGGTTGCCTTATGACATGAATGGCACCTCTCACTAGAGATCTGTTTTTCACTGGATCTTGGCCAGTGACCCAAAAAATTATTATTTCTTTTCTCTTGTTTTTAAGAATTGTTTTGGGGAAGCCAGGGTGGCTCAGCAGGTTTAGTGCTTGCTTTGCAGCCCCAGGGTCTGAGGATCAAGTCCCGGTCCCTGCCCTGACCCATGCGGATCCATATGCTGAATTGGAGTGAGCTTCCCATGCGGGAGGCCCCCACCCAGTTCCTGCCCTGTGCGGCCCCTGCCCACCTGTGTGGCATGAAACCATGTCAAAAACTGATGATGTACAACTATGGAGACTGCTCTGGGCCCTCCCCCTTTTCTCTGTCTCTGTCAAAACAATAAAATAAATCTTAAAAAAAAAATTGTGTTTCTTTGTGTTTCCTGCAGGAGAGTTTGACCTAAGATGTGCAGTGTTCATCTCTTATCTAGTGGCTAGCATGCAATAATTATGTTGTAAGTATAGGATAGATGAAGCAAGGAAGAAAGGGAGGAAGGGAGGAAGGAAGGGAGAAAAAAGGAGGTATGAATGGCTATATTAGCACATTTTCTCAATCATATGTTCCCAGACAAGGGGTCCATAGCTGAAATGAAAGTAACACCTCCATTCATTCAATAGCTCTGGTCAAAACCCCTAGGCCAGTCTTGGCTCTTTTCTTTCATTACACTTGACACGAGCCCACCAGCAAAGCCTCTCTTGTCAGTCTGCTTCACACTACCGCCACTACTGCCAGCACAGGTCAACCAGCGTCCTCTCGTTCCTGGTGTCACAGTTGCCTCCAGCCTGTTCTCCACGCTTCTACCCTTTATGTGTTGTCAAAAAGAGAGCCAGAGTGTCCCTTCCCAAATCCTCTGATGGCTTCCACATCTCCCAGAGTACCAGTGAGTTTGGCAACGGCCCCTGAGACCCGACATGGTCTGTGCCCGCCTCTACCCCTCTGGCTTCATCTGCTACAACATTCGCTCACTCTCTCACCGCACTCCAGCCTCGCTGCCTCCCCGGCCCCTGTTCACCATAACTCTGTCTCATTGTGGAGGCTGAATAATGGCTCCCAAACTTGCCATGTCTCCTCAGACACCATGAATGTTACTTTTTGTGGTAGAAGTAATTCAGTTAAGACTCTGAAAAGATTATCCTGGATTATCCTGCTGGATTATCCTTACAAGGCTCCTTGTAAGCGGGACGCAGGAGGCATCAGATCAGAAGACAAGGTAAAGATGGGAGCGAGGAGAGAAAAGGTGATAAGAGGGGCGGACAATGAGCGAGGAATGAGGTCAGCTTCCAGAAGCTAGAGGCCCAGAGGAAGTAGATTCTCCCCTGGAGCCCCCAGGAGGAGCACAACCCTGCCAACACTGATTTTAGCTTCATGAACCTCATCAGCTTTCTGACCTCTAGGACGGTAAGCGATTGACTTGTGTTGTTTCAGCCCACCGAGTTTGTGGTGATTTGTTACAGCAGCAGTAGGAAGTTATTTTGTTTTGTTTCGTTATGGCCGTGTTGCCACTGGGCTTAGTTTTTATTTACTATTTTTCCATCAGTTGTCTCTCCCACTATAATGCCAAGAGCTTGGGAGGCAAGACCTTGTTTTCTTCATGGCTGTAAACCCAGGCCCCAGCACAATAACTACCTGTTTGATGAGAGAATAAATAATATATTTTAATTAAGTAATTGGAAAACACCCTGAATTGGCTGAACCTCAATCAAATCTTAGTTGAACTGAGATACAAGCCTGCCTGACATTTTCACTGACTTATCTAGAATAGGTAGAAGCATATACAAGTGAGCTTGGGCTGCATCCACCCTAAAACAGGTCAGGAGAAGGAACCCCAGACCACATAATAGCCACAGCCCTGCTAGGAAGATGGTGAGCACACTTAAGCCCTGTTAAATCTGAGGATTCCAAAGGAGACCTGACTCTGGATGCTGAGCACACAGGGTAACCCATAGACGATGTATTAGAGCTTTGTACTGAAACCTATATAATTATACTTACTCATGTCACTCCAACAAATTCAATAATAAAATTATTCTCATAGACTTAAAAAACAAACAAACCAGGGCATTCCAGAATCCACTCTGGCTTGCTGGGAAGAGGAAGGAGCCTCAGCAGGTTACATTCAGACACTCTATTCGCATACAAGCAGGATAGCCCTGTTTTTATCCCTTTTCATATAGCAAAGGTGCCAAGAAAAAGTATACACATTTTAAGAAAGAAAAAAAAACTGTATTAAAATTGTAATACTCAATATATGCTGGTAACAAAAGATGAGTACAAGCCACTAGACTTCTGCAATTATAAGAGGTGTTCAAGGTGGTCACCATCAGCGTCCAGACACTTCTGATTATGATGAACTACTGCTTGAACAACATTGTCCAGTGTCCACTTGTGTCACTGCGTAGGCCGTTTCCACTGACCACAGGTCTCAAACTCATCAGGAATGTGTGCAATTGTGAGGCGTGGTGGAGGTTCTGTTGCATTCTCACGCCTCCATTGTCATTTACTTCCACAACATTCCCGAATTCTAAATACCACGTCAACACTGTCTTGTGCTCCTCCAACAACATTCGGGCTTCCGCCCATTTATTTTGACTGTCCTGACTGTTGCATGGTGATGTTAGCATTCATCTGATTAACAATATTTTTTGAGCAAACGCCATACTACACATCGCTACTGTTATTCAATTGAACTTCAAAAAGTAATAGAGATAACATCACTTATATTGTGTGTACATTTTTTTGGCACCCCTGGTATTACATTTCCGTTCAACACTCACGAAGGTACTAAGCGGGGCTAAGGTAGGGAGTTGAGAAGAAGGGACTCTAACTGCCCCTCTTCTTACTGAATATCCTATGGAGGAGTTCACACCGAGGAACTGAGGTCAACATACACTCTCTATCCTTGTGTTTCACACAATTATACTAAAAAGAATATATACTTAAAAAGCAAATTAAATCCAAAATTTGCTTACCGTATCACAGCTCATGAACACTTTAAGACTCACATATCACTATCCCGCAGGTTTTTCCTGTTGCTGGTACCAGCCAGAGATGCCAGTACTTGTTTTACTCCTACTTCTGCTTGGTTCTGCACCAGTGGTCGGCTAAATTCTGGTGAAATCAACACTTTGCCACATTTACAAATAATTATCTTGGTACCAATGATGGTGATGATCCACCCCACATGTTGCATGAAGTTGCGCGGATGTTTCTGTCCTGAGAAAAATATGCAGCTAGTCCTCACTTTTTGAAAAATGTGGGGGTTTGGGGATGCTGGTTGAGCACTTGCCTTGCAGAGTCGAGGTCTGGGGTTCAATTCCTGGCCTTGGTCCGTACAAACCCACATACTGCGCTGCAGTGCATCTGGTGACCACAGGGATGGCAGTGAAGGTCCTCACCTCCCATGCGGGAGGCCCCGAGTTCAGTTCCTGCCCTGTGCAGCCCCACATCCACCTGTGTGGAATGAAACCATGTCCCAACTAATGCTGTCAACTATGGTGACTGCTCCGGGCCCTCCCCCTTCTCTCTGTCTCTCACTATCTCTTAAACAAATAAAAGAAAATGAGACATGATTTACACACAAAACAACTAAGTAAAAGTACAAAGTAGAAAATAGTAATGTATTAAATCAGTAAATAAAGTGTATTTTATTAAGGAGTTCTTAGAAACCAGGAAGGGGAGAGAGGAATGACTGTGGACTGCAGTTTTATAGATTCATAGAGTAATCATTTTTATTAGCAAGAAATAGCAATATTATTAATATATTGTCTTCATATGAAAGAAAACATGTAAATATGAATATTATAGGGGGTGAATTTGGGGGGAAAATGTTCTGTCATCTTGATTAACAAAGATGATTTTTTAGCCCTAAATGCTTTGTATGTCTTAATAATATTCATAGCCATAATCTTGGTAACAACATCAGTCGAATACAAAGGTCACCAAAGGTCTTTGCTTACATATCATAGCCATTAAACATTAACACTGACAATTAGTGTCTTACTCCTACCAAAGTCATTTTACTTCATCAGATATTTTAGTTATATTGGTGCCAAAAGAGCAAACTCAGTGGCAGAGGTAACATTTATTGACCCCATATCTGAAGGATCTGTGACCTTAGAAACATTACAAAGGAAACTCCAGCACCTGACTGCAGATTTGACTTTCTCTCACAGGTCTCGGTTTTGTTTTCAAATAATCATGCTGACAAAGGCAATTTCTTCAAACAGTAAAACATGCGCAACATCTTTCACAAGGTAAGAATTTGAGCAGCAATTTCTGCTCATTCGAAGGGAACTCTTAAGAAATGCTTAGCCTGTGGTATGTGAAAGTCAACGAGTAGACACACACTCTAAATGCACTTTCCAGTTTTTGCAACTGTGAGCCATCCTGGGTGACCTCTGAGATGGCTGATTTATTCAGCCCTAGTCTTGCTTTTTTAAAATTAGTATGCCTTTCAGTCATAGTTGCCATTCAGTTTTATTTTATATTAGTGTCAGCTGTATAGCATAGTAGTTAGACATTTACATAACTTATGCAGTGATTCCCTGGTTAGTCTAGTACCCACCTGGCACTATACGTAGTTGTTGCAACATTATTGGCTATGTTCACAATGCTGTACTTTATATGCCAGTGACTATTTTGTAACTACCTATTTGCATTTTTTTAACCCTTTCACCTTTTTCTATTCTTGAATATGCAGTGAGATCTGAGGACCTTGACACGATCCTTGCACCTTTCCCTGTCACTCAGGATGAAAGGAAACACCAGCTAGGCCATCTGTACATGCAACTGTGCCTGTCACAGGCCGCCCTTACCTTCACATAGAGAGTAATCTCAGGGCTTGTGGCATCTGATTCATTTTCTTTCAAACCATCTGCAGCAGAGTAGCAGGTGGGGGCCTCTTCTCTGTACTTCTGAATGGTGAAGCTTGAAGGAGAAGGCAGGTCTTCCTTCATCATGTTTCCATTCTCCTGTGGCTCTTCTGGGTTGGACTCCTGGTCCTGAGTGGATGAGTATAATTCTTCCATTGAGGTGTCCCTGTCCTCCTGGGGCTCAGGACATACCTCATCAGGTAGGACGTAGCCTCCCTCCTCTGGACGGACCTCATCAGGTAGGACATAGCCTCCTTCCTCTGGACAGACCTCATCAGGTAGGATGTAGCCTCCCTCCTCTGGATAGACCTCATCAGGTAGGACATAGCCTCCCTCCTCTGGACGTACCTCATCAGGTAGGATGTAGCCCCCTTCCTCTGGCTGGGAAGAAACCAAGCTGCGCTCCTCACTCCCAACAGAGTAAACAGATATAAAGTCATATTCATGGGTTTCCAGCTCAGTGGCATATACATTGTTTTCTGACCTCAGGTCTTCATGGAGGTCCTCATTCAGGGCACCTTCGTTTTCTCCTGGCTGTTCTAGAACATCATACACACTCTCTTTTTGGACTGTGTCATAGATGGAGCTGGAGTCTTGGTCATTCATGTTTATTGATTTGATAGAGCCTTTTGCAAACAGACCTGCAGTGAGTAAAGAGAGGACACTGCCCTTCCTTGCTGAGGAATCAACGGGCTTTTGAAATGCAGAAACTAGCAACAGCTCTGAATGACAGGTCTCTAACAATCATTTACCTGAGACTTTAGTCAGCTAACCACAGGTCCATAGGCACAAGATAAAGCTTACACACTCTGTTAACTCTTTCACTGCTAAGGATGTTTTCAGCTAGACTCTGGGGTTTTCCTCATTGCCAGTAACTCCATGTTGTTTTACATTGGTTGCAGGTTGAGTTGACTCTCTTCCCAGTTCACATCGAAGTTTCTGAATATTTCACCACTTGTCACTAAACAGAGCTCCCTCTCCCAGTTGCCTCTAATGCTGACGGCATTCAAGGAGGGATGCGGGGATGGCTCAGCCTGTTAAGGGCTTACTTTGCGGCCCTGAGGTACAAGGATGGAGTCCTGGTCCTGGTCCCAGCCCATGTGGACCCATATGCTGAACTGTGGTGTGCTTCCCATGCGGGAGGCCCCCAGTTCAGTTCTTACCAGGGTGGGCGTCCAGGTCTGAGGCCCCCAGTTCAGCCCCCGGCTTGCAGGGGCATGCCTCTCATGCAGGAGGCCCCTGGCCTGGTTCCCACCCTGAGCAGCTCCATGCCCATCTGTGTGGAACAAAACCATGTCAAAAAACTGATGACGGACAACTATGGAGATGCTCTGGGCCCTCCCCCTTCTCTGTCTGTCCCTCTCTGTCTCTATTTCTCTCTGTCAAAAACAATACAGTAAAAATTAAAACAAAACAAAAAAACATTCAAGGAGTCACTGCAATTATGTGGAGAACAATTCTTCACAGCGGTAACATCTATTTATAACTGAATTTATGACATAAAACAATTCTTTGAGTGTGGATACCTTATGATAAATGAGTTATATGTAATACAGTTAGGCAATGAATTTTATTTACATTTCTTATCTGGAAACAGCGAGAAACAATTAAATGGCAGAAGGAAAAAAAGATAATGCTCTGGTCTATGAGCATATCAGTATAGATCACCAAAAATGAGGGACTCAAAGAATTATGACTTTGAGTTTTATTTTTCCCTTTTAACTCTGGGTGATCATCATAGTCAGCAAACATCCACTAAGAATCTATTATGTACGGGATACTGAACTGAACACAAAATATGTGAGATAGAAGATAGATTCTCTGTTTTCAAGGAACTTTTGCAGTATTGGAGGACCAGGAAGAGAAACTAAAACCCTAATGAACACACAATAAACTATTCAAGGTTTGCTTAGTGTGATTGACTAGATCTGAAATAAGAAGCAAAGAATTGTATGCACGAGTTTGCTGTTGTTGTCATCTATAGATCCCATGAATATATGGGTTCTTTGTTTATTAACCTGGTATTCTGTCCTGCAAACACCTGCTTCTCCTCACCACATCACATACATCCTTCTCTTTGAAGTGAAAATCCAGAGAGATTGTCAAGAGACTTCAGTGTCTAAAAACAATGTGAAAATTGAGAAACAAGGCAATTCTAGTTGACAGGTTTCAAAGCATTTGATGAACATCTTACTCTATGGTACCTTTAGTTCAAAAATTGTACCCAGGAATCTTCTGGAGTGAACTAGAGCAGTATTTCTAGAATTCTAGCTTTTGGGACAACTCAAAAGATAGATCAGGGGGAAAAGGCTAGAGACAGACTTGAAAGGCTATGACACTAGCCCCTTAACTGAGTGAAAAGTGAGGTTGGATGTGTCCAAAAATATTTGACCAATTACCCTAGACTCCATCACCATGCATTTAGCCCCAGCTCACTTCCTCCAAATAATTTTAGCACTGGAGAAAATCTAAGAAATCATTCAGTCTAACACTTTATTTTACATTTGAGAAAAGCCTGAAACCCACAAAGGGGAAGTAACTGGTCCAAGTTCACAAACTCACACAGAGTTAATGACAAGCTGAGGTTAAGGCTACAGATTTCCTAACCTCTAGCCCAGTGATTTTCCTACGACTTTCATGTGACCCTCCAATTTAATTACACTTTCTTACTCTTCAAATGATAGTCACCCATCTCTCAACGCGTCGTTGCACCGACAGTCTACCTCAGAGCTATCTATTTCAGGTTACGCGATTGAGGAGAGGGCCTAGTGGTCTGGGAGGAGACTGGAGAAAAGTCAATTAGGATGTTTTACTACTTAGAAGAGATGAATAAAGACAACAGGAAGAGAGGGACATTAAATATTGGGGGCATGATAGATGGAACCCTTGTCACTGAAACAATCTAACGTGAGTGGGAAGGGACAACAAGGTTATTTAAATAAATGTATAGATAAATTGAGCACCAAAAAACCTTTAAAAGAAAGAAAGAAAGAAAACAAGCAAACAAAGAACAGGAATCTATTCTTTTATAGATCTGGAGGCCAGGGTTCAAAGTCAATGTGTCAGCAGAATTACATTCCCTGCAGAGTCTTTAGGGGAGAAGCCATCTCCCCTCTTCCAGCTTCTGGGGTTTTTCGGCATTCCTTGGCTTGTGGCCACATCTCTCCAATCTCTGCTCTGTTTTCAGGTGGCCTTCTCCTAGTGTCCCTGTGGGTGTCTCTAATGTGTATGTCCAGTGACACTTGCCATTGGATTCTCAAAACAGAATGAACTACATGCCCTTCAGCCCTCACACAGGGCAATCCTGGTCTGGTGCTTTGCCTGCCCCTGGTGCTCTGTCCTGGCACTGACGTCTTACCCAGGCTGGGACTACACCTTCAACCCCAGGATCCCACTCTCATGATGTTCCCCAGCTGTCCCCAGCTGTCCCTTGTACTTCCTTTTTATTCAGATTAGTCTAGCTTCCTCTGGCCTCTTCCTCCCTTTGCTAACTCCAGCATGACCTAAGCGTTCTTGTCTGGCCCTCTTAGGAGCTCTCTGTCACTTCTCTAGAACCTCCAGTAGAGAGAAAACGCCACTCAAAGCAGGTGAACTTGCAGAGACCCAACGACTGAGGTGCCCAGATAGCCACCTTCAAAGAGGAGAGAGGAGAGGTGAGGGCCTGCTCTTAGTCACGCACAGAAGGGGGCACACTGCATGAGTGTGGAGGGAGTTTGCAGCACTATTAAGTTAGTGACTTACGGAGTACTCCTGCACTGAGTATCTTTCATCTCCATCATTTTGCCTGAATAGAATGTGCTTTCACGGATGATGAGATAGGTCCACAGTTGAACAATTGCCTTGAAATCACAAGGCTCAGGGTTTGATTTCCAGCCCCAGACTGTACAAGCCCCATATGCCGATCTGTAATCACTGGGATGGGGGCACAGGTTCTCACTTCCCATGAATGAGGTCCTGGTTCTGTTCCCACTCCAGTGGGGCCCTGCATCCACCTGTGTGGAACGAAACCCTGTCACAACTGATGATGTACAACTATGGAGACTGCTCTGGGCCTTCCCCCACCTCTCTCTCTCTCTTTCTCTCTCTCTCTTTCTCTCTCTCTCTCTCACCTTATCTCAAAAAATAAATTAAAAAATAATTAAAATACGAAAAGAGAATGTGCTTTCTTGCTGCCATGGGTAACGTGATTCCACTGTGTTCTCTGATGTTATTTCCTTCTTCTAGGACACTTCTCCATCTCTGAAGTCTTTATTTTGTGATTTCAGGGGCTTCAGGGTGTTACTGTTTGGGGATTTCTTTCCTCTAAACATATCTGAAAAGCTTGGTTCTGTACCAAAAGCAATCTAGCTCAGTAATCTTCTGAGAATCACTCTTCTCTATATAATAAATCTAATGCAAATTGTTACTGTAAACTATCCAGGAAAGATCAAGAAAGTATTCTGGGTTTGAATATGCAACTTGACTCTTACAGTCCTATTGGGTTGGGGATGCATGTGTCTAATAAGCTGCCCTTTCATACTTGAGTTTGCATTTTCTAAACAGCATTGTCCAAGGCCACTGCTCTGGAGTTACTCCATGAGAAATGTGCTCTGACCTCGAAATATGTACACAGCTGCCATTTTGAGCTTCTAGGGTTCCTGCCATGGCATCAAAGATGTATTTTTATAATAAGGAGATTTCTTTCTGACTATAAATGTACCTCATGTTCATTATAGGAAAAGATAATGAAAATCGTCTGTAATTCCACTACCCAATGATAATTATGCTAACATTCTCTTACCCCTTTTCTACTTATCTATATACGTAAGGTGAATCATGTTCATCTTTGTATTCTGCTTTTTAAAATTTTGGCAATATACAGTGTACATACATGAAATGTAAGCATATATGTCTAAGACCAGTAGAGTATTTTTCAGATAGTAAACTCAAATATTAGCAGAAGTGGTTTGATGATTTAGAAGATTCAAATATATTTTTCTTTATTGTAAGCCAAATAACTTTTTAAAAGGTGAAGGATTTTGTTTAAATTAGTGATTGGCCCAACCAAGCAGACAACACAATGGGAAACGTGCTTTCTCGGCTCTGTGCTGTCCCAGGTTGTGGCACTGTGAGGATGCAATGCTCACAGCAGCCAAGGGCACCCTGAGGGTTTTGCAGGGGAAGTCAAGATTGCTGGTGATCCCTTTAAATTTTCCTGCCTGCGGGCAGCAACTCAATTCATCCCCACATATTTCAATTCTGGTTTTTTGGGTTTTTTTAATTGTTAAATTTATTGGGGTGACATTGGTTGGTAACAATTACATTGTTTCCAGGTGTACAAATCTACATTAAATTGTTTATGCATTTCATTATGTGCTCACCACCCAGAATCAGCTCTCCCTCCATCACCATATATTTGATGTCTCCTCCCTACTCCCCCACCCAGCCCCAGCTTTCCCACCCACCTCCCCCCTTCCCCTCAGGTAACCACTAACCTATTTATTGACTGTGTCCATGAGTTTTTGCTTCTTTGTTACTTTCAGTTTTATATTCCACCT
>PVKE010008844.1:0-46229 GCA_004027555.1 Craseonycteris thonglongyai | reverse complement strand
CCCAGAGCAGTCTCCATAGTTGACAGCATTAGTTTTCCACATAGTTTCACTCCACAGGTGGGCGCAGGGCTGCACAGGGCAGGAACTGGGCTGGGAGCTTTTCACATAGGCCCCAGCAAGAACTAAACTGGGGGGCACATCCCAGCTCAGCACATGGGTCTGTCTGGGCTGGGCCTGGAATTCGATCCTCAGGCTCCAGGGCTGCAAAGCGAGTGCTTAACCCGCTGAGCCATTCCAGCTTTCCCTATGTATGTATCTTTATTCTGATACATATGATTTTTTTCTCTTATGTAAGTACTTGATTATTATAACTTATGTATCTTCTATGATATTTAAGTAAATAATTAAGGACACATTCTTCTGAATACATGCATACACACACCCACAAAGTTTAGTGTCACTGACCTCTTAAGTGTCAGTCTCAGTTTGGTTATTACCAGAAAGCATACAATAAGGGAATTAGAAAGGAAAATGGGAAGCCGGGATGTCTCAGCAGGTTAAGCGCTCGCTTTGCAGCCCTGGAGACTGCAAAGGATTGATTCCCTGCCCTGGCCCATGGAGACCCATATGCTAAACTGCGGTGTCCTTCCCACGTGGGAGGCTCCCAGTTTGGTTCTTGCACTCCAGTTTGGCCCCCGGCTTGAGTGGGGCGTGCCTCCTATGCTGGAGGCCCCCCGGGCTGGTTCCAGCCCTGCATGCCCCCGCCCACCTGTGTGGGACAAAACCATGTGAAAACTGATGAAGTTCAACTATGGAGACTGCTCTGGGCCCTCCCCCCTTCTTTCTTGTCTCAGTCAAAATAGTAAAATAAATCTTTTTAAAAAAAAAGAGGAAAACATTTACCAGCTGAGAGGGAGATAATGGAAAGGGAGAAGAGTGATAAAGTAGGTGATATGATTTGGGGAAAGTAATTAATATAGCTGATACTTAGGGGCATGATTCTTAACCTTTTGATGTTTATGGCATTCATAAAGAGATTAAAAGATGATTTTTAAAAATCATTTCAGAGAATTGAAAAAACATTACACAGTTACCACATTTTTTATTTGGTCATCTTTGAAGCTTAATCATCATCTTAATATATTTTTTCCTTTTTTTTTTTTTTTTCAAATTTGCTTTTGTTTGAGAGAAGGTATGAAAGAGAAATGGGGAGGGCCCAGAGCAGCCTCCATAGTTGTACATCATCAGATGTGACACAGCTTCACTCCACATAGGTGGATGTGGGGCTACACGAGGCAGGAAACGAAGTGGGGACAGTTCAGCATATGGCTTTGCACAGGCGGAGGTGGGACCTCAATGCCCCGTACCTCAGTCCCCCAGACCTTGATTCCCTGGATCCATAGCTGCAAGGCAGGCACTCAACCTGTTGAGCTATCCCAGCATCCCTGATCTTACTATTTTTGAGGCAACGTTACTGGATTTTATTAATCACACACTTATATTACTTTCATGCCCTTGAATTGTACCTCTAGTTTCTTATTTCCAGCAATTGTATCTTGTTCTATATAGTATTGCCCAACCTACCGTACTCAGTTCAGTGGTCTGTTGAACATAGTTGTCATAGCATGCATATGTAGTTGCAACTAAAAATAAAATTTTCTTATTCAAACTTTGCTGGCTAACCTGTTAAATCTCTGTGATATAAGACCTGCTAATGGTTCTAACACTTGTGTGGCTTAAGAATTACCTGGGTGTCTAGTTAATATAAGGATTCCCAGAGATTCCCAGAACCTCCAGAGATTCTGACTTTGTAATTTTTGGATAGGACTCAGGAGTCTGCAAATTTTACAAGCAACTATACGATGAAACAGAAACCTTGAACATCTAAAAGAGCTCATCAGAATCATCTGTGAAACTGTTTTTTAAAGAGACAGTCCAACCTACAATTTGAATTTTCAGAGTTGGGATCTAGGCACATATATGTGTGTGTGTGTGTGTGTGTGTGTGTGTGTGTTCCTTTGGTGATTGTGATGTGTACCACAAGTAAGTCATTTTTGAATGTTGATAAATCTTCTTTAGGCATTTTTGAAGACTACATAAAGAGATATTTTCTTAGAGCAGAGCAGCTCAAAGTGTTCTTTATTCTTTAGACCAGTGTCATTGGTACTACCTGCTAACTTGTTACAAATGCATATTCTTAGGCACCATCCAACTCTCCTGAATCAGAAACTCTGGGGTAAAAGCCCAGCCAGTAGTCTGTGTTTTAAGAACCCCTCCAGGGGATGCTGGGATGGCTTAGCAGGTTGAGCGCTTACCTTGCAGCTTCCAGGTCCAGGGATCGAATCCTGTATAGCCCTGTGCAAGTTCATGTGCTAAACTGTGATGCATCTGGTAACTGCTGAGCTGAGATGGCTGTGCTTCCCACCCCAGTTTGGTTCCTTCCCAGTGAGCTATCCATAAGGTAGGCCCTGGTTCAGCTCCAGCCTGGGGCGTTCCTCCCATGCAGGAGGCCCCTTGCCTGGTTCCCTTCCTCTGCAGCCCAGCACCACCTATGGAAAAAACTGTTGATAACTAATTAGGTGCAACTATGGAGACTGCTCTGGGCCCTCCCCCTTTTCTCTGTCTCTCTGTCTCTCACTTTGTCAAAAACAAAAATCTTAAAAAAGAAAATGTCATTTATATTTAACTTGAGATGTCAAATTTTTGCCTTTTTTCCATTAACTATAGATTTTTTTAAATTAAACTTTATCTGTGTGAAGTATTCTGGTTTTGCATTAATTAACAGATGGAAAATATATCATCCTATTAATAATAAAAATACTCTAAATAATAAGTACAAAGTACTTGTCTAAGAATACCCTCCACCTTGAGGGGAAAAGCCACTATGATTAGAAATCAACTTAATGAAGTTTCATGTCATAATAATGAAAATTGCAACACTTTCTTGAAAAAGATTGTAGAAAACAAAATGATTCAATTTTCTTGTTTTCAGGCGGGCTAGGAAGACATACAAGAGCTGTCCAGAAAATAGTCCAGCCATTGTCAGTATAACGAGACTGGTTACATGGCTGGATACTTCCTGGACAGCCCTCTTATTTATAAAGGTGATAAAGGTGTTGGTTGTAAATTGGTTAACAACATTAACTCTGTAACTCATGTGTTTTCTTGACCTCATTAGCTTAGGACAAAACAATAAAAGACATTATAGGATAGATTGCAATAATGAGGGAAATAATCTTAAATCTCGAGCCTCTTTTCAGCAAATTTGTAATTCTATGTCCTCAACTCTCCCCATGCCTCTAAACTTCCTTTCTGGCAAGATTCCTTGGTGATGATATTGGTGTAATTCACTGTTACACTATTTGGTGGATTTTTTTTTTTTTAATCCATAGCTTTTCTTTTTCACTCTTAATTTACATTTTGTATGTTACTTATATTTGAAAGTGCTTATCCAGGTAATCACTGTAAATACAAATAGTATACCATGTTTGCAGTATTGACATTGTTATGCTGTTTAATTATGATTATAATCTGTAGGATCACAGGAGCACTGATGAAGCACAAAATCCGGGATTTAAAAGAATATGAAAGGAAGTCAGTTTTCCAAGGGCTGAAGTCAAGGTCAAATACCAGATTTGGGCCAAATGCTAAAGCCAAGTAGAACTTCTGCATGTTCACCCTAAGAACACAAAGATGAATGAGCCTGTTCCCTGCCTCCAAGAAGCTTTAAGTATTGTAGAGAAGATAAAATACAGGGTGGCCCAAAGGTAGTTATACAGTTCAATCAATGAAATTAGTCACAACAGACCAGAATTTGTGTCATACTGTGTGTCACAGCTTACTGGACAAGTTCAAGGAATGTTGAACCATTGATAGATGTTTCGAGCACTTACAAGATTAAACAGTGTTAAACAAATGTAAATGTAGTAAACAGTGTGATAAAATGCAAATAAACTATACTGTATACTTGCTTTTGGACCACCCTGTATAGCAAAACAACCATTCAGCTCTAGAGGAGAGGAGCAGTTTTGGAAGACAGAGACAAAGTGATGGTAGAGTTGAAGCTTAAAAGTTTCTCACATAAATTTACCAAATCACATATTCAGGATGCCCCAGACAGAGAGAATGGGCTGAGAGAGCCAGAAGGAATGAAATAATGCTTTTGATTAACTGCAGTGTGGCCTAAGAATGTGGGAAATGATGAGGATGAAGAGATGAGCAGGGAACTAGGTAAGGATAGGTTTCCTTTGTAAACAATTATATTTTGTCCTGTGTACATTTGATGGGGTTGTAAGCCGAGTATAATATCAAATTTCTTGTTTTGGAAGGATAATTATGTTAGTAGTTTGAGGAAGAAATTAAAACTATGTAAGAGGAATAGGTCACAGCAGTCAGTGGTTCCCAAATCTCACTGTGTATTATATGCATCTTGGGAGTTTGTTAAAACCCATTTTTTGGGCGCTACTTCAGATCTAATGAATCGGAATTTACAAAGGTTGAGCCCAGAATATTCAATATTGAAATATTGAATGTCCCCAGGTAATTATGGTGCAACTACACTGACATTTGGGAGCGTAGCTTTAGATAACTATTTCAGTAGACTAAGTGGGAGGCTTTCTAAGCTCCATGACAGATTCTGCTTATCCATCTATTCCTAATATCTAGCACAGTTCATGATACTTGATATAGATGCTCAATAAATATTTACCAATTGAATATTTTTTGAATAAAGGAGGTTATTCTGAGGTTCAGGAAGGCCACTTGCTGGCTTGTAGTTTGGTTTTCTGGAGCTGCTGTTATCATTAAATGAGCTAATACCTGAAAGCACTTGACACAGTGCTGACACCTAGTAAGTGCTCAATAAATGTTACAAGAGGGCAAAGGCTCTTCATCTTTTCTCTCATGGTACTTTGTGTAATTAAGTTTTTTGGCTCTTGGCTTAATGCCTAGCAGGATCTGAAGTGAGTATGCAGATTGCTTTTACTTTGGGGGTCCAGATGTTGAGCAAATAAAACACCAACAGTAGTGAGCTAAGATGTTCAAATAATTTCTTGTACTAATTAAAGTCTAGTGGGAGTGTATGAGGGAGATTGAATTACTATCCTCTGATTCTCTCCTCTTTGTAGTTGCCAATACCCTTGCCCTGAAAAATTGGTAGACAGTGGAGGAGAGCACATTGCCATTGTAGGTGTCTTTCAATTAGGATTTTGGATTTACTGGCAGACTCTCGGAAACAGCCTGGCCAGGATTCCTCCAAAGAGCTTAGGCTCAAGTCCAGAATTTAAGGCTAGCCCCTGTACCTCTCCTTTATGTCTTTGGTGATGTGAAATAAACACATTTTGAACTTTATAGTAATCGCCTGGACTTATGAATACTTATCTTGGTAATTAGAATGAGTTTCTGAGAGGCTTCGTAGTCTATTGTTAGTAGCATGGTTTGTAGAGGCATATTGCTTGAGTTTGAATACAGGCTCTACCATTTATTCACTGTAATCTTGGGTAAGCTACTTAACCAGTTTCCTTATCTGTAACATGGTTATGATAATAAAGATTAAATAAGTTACTAGATGAAAAATGTTTAAAATACCACTGTGTACATGCTAAGCACCATGTATAGATGTTTGGATTTAAAGCTGCAGGGCAAAACACCAACTAAGGAACATGAAAATTTCCTTGGAAGTCCCTCTGGCCTGAGACTTTTAAGTGCAGGGCAGTTAAAGCAACAGATACAATTTCCACCTGTCACCTTGGCAAAATTTTTAAACATATAAAGGATACATAATACACGAGGGCTGTATGGAAAATAATTAGTCATAAATGCCCCTATTTTTCATATTACATGGCTGGATACTTTCCAGATAGCCCTCGTACATTACTGTCGAGTGTGTGGGGAAATGGATACACACATTCATGGATTGGCAGAGACAAAAATGAGTACAGACCTTTTTGGAAAGGAAAATTTAAATTCCATATCTTTTCGATCAGGCCTTGGCAGACTTTGTCAGGGCAAGGGCTACTTCTCATTTTCTCTTAAGTATCGTGGCCCACGATGTGTTTTTGCTTGCTTAAGTCATACGGCTGCATTGATTCTGAAGAGCTGATTCTTGCCTCCAGCAGCTCTATGTGCATGCAAATAAATGTTTTTTTTTTGTTTTACATTTAGCTGCCTAGCCGCTAGGCCCTGGCATAATGTGGCATCTGCTATGACACTTTTTTCTTAATTCAGGCATTCACCCTGAAATTGCGTGGCAGTTCACTGGTAGACTGATCGATGTCTTGCCCATCTCTGCTTTAGATCATGGAATTACACTTCACAGTGTCCACCAGAGGTCCTCAAACTTTTTAAACAGGGGGTCATTTCACTGTCCCTCAAACCGTTAGAGAGCTGGACTGTGGGCCCGGGACGAGTCGGCTGCTAAGCAGGACAGGCAGCGGCGGCAAAAACACCTGGCGGGCCGGATTAAATGTTTTCGGTGGGCCGCAGTTTGAGGACCGCTGCATCCTATTAGAAATCCTGATGCAAGAAGTACAAACCCCAACAATTTGTACCTTCACAGGCCAGAGTTTAAAATCAACCAAGTAATAGAGTTGAGAGAAATTTAAAATTTATATATTTATTAGAAATAAATATCACCTGTTAATATTTTAAATGATTATAATCTAAATTCTGTCCTTAAAGTCATATATATTTACAAACAGGAACACTAACAGGCTTTTCTTAAGCAATTAGCAGACAACACAGATAGATGACTTAAAATATCTGCATTTATTTGTGTTCTTGTTAACCTAGAGAATAACAAGCATTCTCTGTAAAACGGCTATTGCTTTATTCATGAACTTTGTATACTAGAAGCTTAGTAAGCCAGTGGCTCTCAATTATGTTTCTAAATACATATATTTCCTATACAAAAGCACTGTAAGATATAATTGTTAGCTTCTTATCAGTACTATATGTTAAGTAATAATAAAACAAGTGTGTGGAAACTATAGTACCACAAAGATTGAGCTATTTTGCTAATTTACTCAATTGGGTGAGCAAACTATTCAAAGACAGAATTTTTACTTTATTCTTAACTGATTTCCAATACAACTAGCAGTCTGTGAAATACCACCTTATACAGATAGATCAGTAGTAGAACTTTACTTGATCTGTACTCAGTAAAAACAACATAGATGGAATTGATAATTTTGAGTTAATGCAATGATCCATTATGCTGAAATTCTACCAGTTCCCTTCTGGTCTACAAACTTTTTATTATGCAATCTAAGTAATAGGTAAACAAATAGTACAGGATTAATCTCTGTGGAACCTCCTAGACCACCTGATCAAACAGAAGTAATTCTTAGTCAGTACTGTGCTCATTTGGGTATGACCTTATGAAAAGAGCCTTTCTGTGAGTAGATAAGAAGCGGAGTAGCTCAGATGCTGAAACTGAAGAACATTGGAAGCTTTACGCTTAGAAATGTTTTAAGAGTTCCCAATAATCATAAATGAAGAACATCATATAAATTTTTCCATTGAAATTATTACAGGTCTCCTAATTGCTTTATGTCTAAATTGATTATATAATAGGGGACATACTGATTTTCATCACCTTCTTCATCTAAGTTTGTCAACTCTTATTAAAGTATCATATCACTTGTTTCATTGAGGATTATTTTTCTTCCAGAATTCTGGCTTATGTTCAAATTCGTATTCTTACAGTCTTCACTAGCTTAAATGTATTGCCCTTTAAAAGTTTTATCCAACTTCACATTTTAATGGATTTGTTGTATAAATTTAGTTGCCACATCTTGCACAATCATTACCTTCAAGGTTCTGGACAACACAGGTATTTCTAAAGGTATAGAGATAACCCATAGCTTTGGTTAGCTTGATCAGGTACCCTTTATCATAGATGTAATAAAAGGATTTACATTTTTCACCAGGTGTTTTATTTGGGTAGTCATTTGTTGGTATCTTAGATTTGGTTGAGAAAAAGAGGGATAGTAAGTGGTGAAAGTTGCTGTTAAAATCTGACAACCTGGACTAATTGTGGCATTTGAACTCTAAAGTTCAAGTTTGTTGTGAGATCATAACTCTTTATGATGGTTTTACTTGAACTAGATAGGAATCTGTTTCCTATTGCCATTGCTGCCATTTCAAGAGGGGTAAGAAGTGATGCCAGGGCTAATGGGACCACACTGGATCTGATCTCTCTCTCTCTACCCCCAAGAACTCCAGTATATGTATAAAATAGATTAAGTTCAAATTTAAAACATACTTAAAGTCAATGAGAACAATGAGACAGTTCTAATACACATAAAAAATGAAGTTTCAGATTGTTGACATTGTTGCATTTTCATGGTAGCCCTCAGCTACTAATTTGTTTTCATGTTTTTTTTTTTTGTTTTTTTTTACCACATTGAGAAAGAAAATCCTTATTGACATAGATAAGCAGTTACAAGTAATATTGTGCCACATCTTTGTTTTTCTTCCATTCCCCGAATTTATTTGGTTCCTGTTGTGATTGTAGTAGATAAGGGGCTTCTAAGGGAGTCAGCAACCTGAAAACTGTAGCTTGTTTGCTAATATAAATTTCTATACCTTATAGTCAGTGTTGCTCTATATATGATAAGGTGGAGGGTAGGAAAGTTCTGGAGCCAAAACTAAATTTGTAGCTATTACTGTTCTACCTGCTTAAAAGCACCTGTTTTCAAGTTACTGTGTACAACTTCCATTTTTCTGGGCTTAATCATTTCTCTGTGGAGACTACTTTTGAACGGCTATGAAGGTGCAGCCTTAGATATACAGGCTACTTTTCAGATTTTGACTAAAACAGAAACATTTCTAATGTGACATGCCAGGGAGGAAACACCTACTTCAGACAGGTTTAAAGATTCATTTTGTATAACTGTATTTAACAAAAATACATTTATGTAGTGACTAATCTCTACATAATTACATGGCATCCTCTAATCTTTATGGTAAGAAGAATGTAAAATTAATTTCATTCAAGCAAAATAAAACTAACAAATTTTCTCTTTTATCTCCTCCCCCTCCTCTTTCTTTGTTTTTGTTAAATAGAATAAGTTCTGAACGTCGAAAAGAAAAGTCTAGAGATGCAGCCAGATCTCGACGAAGTAAAGAGTCTGAAGTTTTTTATGAGCTTGCTCATCAATTGCCACTTCCCCATAATGTGAGTTCTCATCTTGATAAGGCTTCTGTGATGAGGCTTACCATCAGTTATTTGCGTGTGAGGAAACTTCTGGATGCTGGTGAGTTGTTTTATAGGGGCATAAAAGGCCTAAAAATGAGAAATTAGAAGTGATTAGAAATTAGAGGATGGTCATATGCTTAATTATTCCTTAATATGATAGTCTTTTTATTACCTGCTTTTAAAGCTTTAGTCAGGAATATATGTAGACATTGGTATTTTCCTCCTCTTTTTTCCCTGTCACACCTACCTACTTATCTTTTAATAACATGACTCTTTCTCTACTGGTTTGCCTTGCTACATTACTTTAATCATTAAAAGCAGCTGGCAAATCTTAGTCTTCCTGTCCTCTGGCCTTGACTGTTCTGTGTTAAAAGGGGAGTGACAGGGAAAAAATTTAAATATACAGAAAAAATGTATGCCATGTATATTAAATAAAGTACATGGGTAAAACTATAAAAATATCTAAATATTATTATCATTTAAGTATAACTTATTAAATAATTATTTTCATTTTTTAATGCCTTTTTTTTTTTTTTAGGTGATTTGGATACTGAAGATGAAATGAAGGCACAAATGAATTGCTTTTATTTGAAAGCCCTGGATGGTTTTGTTATGGTTCTCACAGATGATGGTGACATGATTTACATTTCTGATAATGTAAACAAATACATGGGATTAACTCAGGTAAAATACCCAGATATTAAGAGTCCTGTATGCTTTTATGATTTTGTGATAATAGATCTATTTTTTTTTTATATGTTTACAGTTTGAGCTAACTGGACACAGTGTATTTGATTTTACTCATCCGTGTGACCATGAGGAAATGCGAGAAATGCTTACACACAGAAATGGTGAGAAGAAAAAGTCTGTTGTTTGAAATAATGTGACGGGTGGTTATACCTAATCAGATTTTGCTGTTGTACTAATCTAAGGCAAAAATGTCATGTTTAATAACATGTTACTCTAGTCTTTATTAAATCAATGTTATTCTGTTTTTTAGGAATTTCATTAAAATAGATTTAAAAAACTTGTTAAAGCTCACCTAGGGAAAGCCGTGATGGCTCAGCGGGTTAAGCGTTCGCTTTGAAGCCCCGAAGACCGAGGATTGAGTCTTGATCCTGGCCCGTGTGGACCCATGTGCTGAACTGGGGAGTTCCCCTAGTTCAGTTCTCTCTCTCTGTCTCTCTGTCTCTGTCTCTCTCTCTTTCTCTCTCTTTCTTTCTTTCTCTGTCTCTCTCTGCCAAAAACAATAAAACTCAGCCTCTATTAAAAAAAAAAAAAAAGCTCACCTAATTCCATGAACACATATCGATATAACAGTCAATAAAGTTGAAAAATAAATAAAAATCAGGACCAAGGAAATTATAAATTAAAATACTACTCTAAGGAAAAGGGAAGTCATAATACAAATGGCAGATACCGTAATAGGATTTTAGATAGTAAAGTTGGGATGCCAGTTTGGGTTCATGCTTTCTAAAAGCCCAAGAAAAGGGAAAGAAAGCTCACCAGATTTTAAAGAGTATAAAAATTGCTTATTTGACCTCTCAGGATGTTCCCAGCAATTTGAGAATATGTAGTTAGATTACAAAGTATTGCATTATGGATGTCCCCATATTAGCAACAACCCAGAAGACCTGCTAAAACCTCTAACTCTGAGAAATTAATTGTTGGGGAATCCCGGATGGCTCAGTGGGTTAAGCGCTTACTTTGCAGCACCGGGGACCGAGGATCGAATCCCGGCCCTGGCCCAAGCGGAACCATATGCTGAACTGGTAGCTGCCCCAGTTCAGTTCTCTCTCTGTCTCTATCTCTGTATCTCTCTCTCTGTCTCTCTCTCTCTCTGTCAAAAATAAAAATAAATAAAAATATATTTAAAGAAATTAATTGTTAAAAACAATCAGATGGTCCAAGATTTGGGGGAAAGTACCTCTTATAAATTATAAAAACTTAGTTTTTTCATACATGTGCCCTCTTAAACAGAGTGCAAGTATACTGATCATAATTTAACCTTTCTTTCATGACTGGAAGTTATCACAATGAAAATTTGTCATTGTGCTCTCAGCAGTTCTTTGCAGCTCTCAGTTTAAGTATAAGGTTGTTTGCTTTTGTATTAAATAACCTCAAGTTTATAGTACTTTTTAGTTTTTTTCATGGTTTCTTTTTAATCTCATGTCATTTATATTAATAGTTAACCTCTATTGAGAGACTACTCTGTGCCAGGACATGGTTCTCCACATGTATGTGTGTTTTTAGGTTTTTTTCCCCTATTTATGTCTTTTAACTCTTATTCCTCATAATAATCCTGTGAAGTTACTGTTATTTGTTTTGCTGAGGAAACTGAGACACACAGTTACTGAGTAGCTTGCCCAGGATTACTAGGTTAGTAAATGGCAGAGCATGGGTAAACTTCAGTGCACTGGCTCCAGAGTCTACACTCTAACACTTTATAGTTCTTTGATGTTCACCAACTCTCACTACATTCTACTGCCATTTTTCAGCTTGTCAGTAGGAACCCTCTTCTGATTTTTTATTTTATACTGTGAACTTGGAAAGCAAGTGCATACTTTCTAGAATTCTGTATAAAGTAGAAGTAAATACATTCTGAGCAAGGACCTAAGTGGGTTGTCAATAAGTTTAATATATGAGTTCTTGTGTTTAGACTTGGAGGTTTGTTTTGGCTGCCCAATGCTTCCCTTAGGCTAGATCATAAATGGATGGATATTAGGGAGTCTTGTTTTGATTTGGTAATGATGTTAATCCATTATTCTAAATCGAACATAGTCTACTTAATATCATTTAAATGTATGTTTTTAACCAAAAATGTTTTTTAAGCACATGAACGTTTCTTGAAATAATTCCTAAGCAGTTAATTTATTTTTAATGTTTTGTTGGGAAACAGAAGTGCAACTTTCTACTTTTAGGAAAGGGGCTGCTGCAGCACATCACATTTTAATGCTACTTTAAGAGTTAGTGCCATGTTTACACCACATAGTCCTATTGTTCTTCCACTTAAATTCTAAAAGGATTATTTAGATGCCATTAAAATTTTATAAAATATGATTTATTTTTAGAAGGCTGAGAATTTATTTCTTTAAAATGTTTTTTTCCATTAGGAAAATGGTAGTATTTTTCAATTACCTTGGTTTTAAAATTATCTTTTTGTCCTAATTCAAAGGCTTTGGGTTTCCAAAGGTCAGACCAATTCAAGCATAGATTACCGGTATGAAGGACTTGAAAATACCCCAGATAGTTTACACGTGGATTTCTACTGCTACCACTCCCCACACACTCACTATACCATCACCAAGACCAGTATAGTTCTGTGACGTCTTTTAAAAGTCCACTCTTAAACACTTCTAAGGAGGACAAATTTGGTCCTTATTTAAGTAAACCCAAATGACTTTATCAGCACCAAGACTGCCCCAACTTGCCTAATTCCATTAGTATCAGTGTGAACTATAGCTCCTCTCCTTCAAGAGTCCAGCATTTCTAGCAAACCCAGCCAAAATTTAAACTTGTTTCTTTTCTACTTGACATTTTTCTTTCAACACACTAGCCTTAAAATCTTCAAATCTTTTAAAAAAATTCTCCTTATTTCTATCAATTTTCAAGTTTTTATAGATTCTCTGTCCTCATTTGTCTTTTGTCACTGTTCTTTTCACTTCTGCTACTGTTTAGCCCCTTACTACCATCACGTATTCTAATTTTTACATGTCCTATATATTGCTGCTAGATTAATGTTCCATGAGTTTCTGATTGTGTTTCCCACCTCAGAATTTTTTATATGCTCCATGTATATTTAAGACTGAATCCCTCATTGTAGCATTCAAGGCCCTCCATGGTCATCTTTCTAGCCTACCTTTCTAGTTTTACCTACTCTTCTGCGTGTACTTTATATTGTGGCCAACCGGAACTATCTAGTATTGTTCCCCAAACACGTGCTATTTTTCCCCACCTTTGTTCTCCTCTTCTGCCTAGAATATCCTTCTAGCTAATACCAGTATGTACTTACTACAATTCTGTTTCTTTTTCTAAGAACTTTTTGATTTTTCCCTTGACTAGAAGTTAAGCTTTTGCTATACTTCTTTGAAGTGTTTTTGTAAGCCTTGGGCACTTACTTTGTTTGCATTGTAATGTTGCAAACAAAGCACATCTACTAAATTCTTAACTTCAGAACTGGCAGTGTGTCTTATTTATCTTTGTATTGCCTGCAATATCTAGTCTAGTTTCTGAATAATGAGTATTTTGTATTTGTTTTGAATCAGACCGATCAATGAAGTTAAGAAATCAAGTTGCTGTTTTCTTAGTGACCTGAATATAATCTCATTTTTTAGTTATATGAGGCTTGGAATGGAAATAAATAGACCTGAATTTATTTAATTCTGACTTTGCTTTGAAAAGTCATTAAATATGTTTTTTCCCCTAAACAAAGTAGAAATAAGTTCCTGACTGCTTTATAGAATTCAAGTAAAAATCCAGATATATAAAAATATAATTTTCTATTTTAGAAATTCTAGGGGAAGCTGGGATGGCTCAGAGTTAAACATTTACTTTGCAACCCAGGGAACCTAGGATTGAATCCCACACCACGTGGAATCATATGCTGCACTGGGGTGTACTTCCCATTCAGTAGACCTCCAGTTCAGTTCTTTCACTCTCTCTCTCTCTCTCTCTCTCTCTCTCTCTCTCTCTCTCTCTCTCTCTCTCTCTCTCTCTCTCTCTCTCTCACACACACACACACACACACACACACACTCACAGGTTTGGCCCCTGGCTTGAGAGGGCGTGCCTCCCATACAGGAGGGTCCCAGCCCAGTTCCCACCCTGCGTGGCCCCTGCCCACCTGTGTAGAAGGAAACTATGTAGAAAACTGATGATGTTCAACTATGGAGACTGCCCTAGGCACTCCCCCTCTGTCTGTCTCTTTTTGTCAAAAACGATAAATCTTAAAAAAAAAAAAAAATTCTGGGGAAGCTTGGATGGCTCAGTGGGTTAGGCGCTTACTTTGCAGCCCCAGGGACCGAGGATCGAATCCCGGCCCCGGCCCATGTGGACCCATATACTGAACTGGGGAGTGCCCCCAGTTCAGTTCTCACCGGGGCGAGACTCTGGCCCAGTTCCCGCCCTGTGCAGCCCTGCCCACCTGTGCAATGAAACTATGTGGAAAAACCAATGATGTGCAACTATGGAGACTGTTCTGGGCCCTCCCCCTTCTCTCTGTCGCTGACTCTATCTCTTGCTTTCAAAAACGATAAATAAATCTTTAAAAAAAAAAAATTCTATAAATAATAGAGTGCTTATTAAAAATTGAGCTAACGTTTAGTAAAGTTTTGAAAGAACTGACTGAAGTTCTTACTGTTTTGGGGGTGTGCTTATATACTAATGGCACAGTTATAAGACAAATTCTTACCATATTTATATTTCTTTGTAATTTGACAAATTAACTTTACTGGCTTGAGTATGAAATGATTAGCTGTTACCCAAATACAGATTCTCTTCCTACCATCTCGGAATCATTGCTACATTGAACCCATTACTGACTGGAATATATTATATTGCTGGATCTGGTGGAGTAGGCAAAGCACAAGTGCATGCTGAGATGTTTAATTGAACAACCTCTAGGTGCTGGGTACTGTGCTACTCTTACCGTAACAAAGATACATATTTAATTATGTTTTTAAACTTTATTTCATGCTTTCCTTAGGCCTTGTGAAAAAGGGTAAAGAGCAAAATACACAGCGAAGCTTTTTTCTCAGAATGAAGTGTACCCTAACTAGCCGTGGGAGAACTATGAACATAAAGTCTGCAACATGGAAGGTAAGTAAAATTGATTTGTGAGTGGTGGTGCACTTGATTTATAGAAAACTTCATATGTCTTGATGTTGCTGGTATTAAGATAGCAGTAGAATTGTGAGAAAAAATTTAGAGTTGTTTTTTGGCATCTGCAAATTTAAATCCAGAACAGTGTAGTATTTACCAGTTTGATGCATGACCTTGAATTATGTGAATTTGTGACAGTGCCTGTACCAGGTTAAGTTAATCAGTGGGCTTTGCCAACCACCCAGTGTTTGAATCTTGATAGAGCTTAATTTTCTAGTCATTCTTGTCTCATTTCTTTGCTCTGTGTTAAAACAGTCATCAAAGCAAGAAATAACCATCAAACAGCTGCAATGACCAAATGAAAGAAAAGTCAGCTCAGATTTGTATAAAGGAGATTTTCCCAGAGCAGTGTCCATAGTTGTACATCATTAGTTGTGACATAGTTTCATTCCAATCAAGTGGATATGGGGGCTGAACTGAACTGGGGGCCTCTTGCGTGGGAGATGAGAATCTTTCCTGGCATGCCATCCTGGTGGTTATCAGTTGTGCCGTAGTTCCGCATATGGGTTTGCATGGGCTGGGGCAGTGATAGGATCCCCAGACCTCATCGTTGCTAGGCAAGCTAACCTGGTATCCCCTGAAGGAGGTTTTTTGGTAATATATTTTTATTTATTTATTTATTTATGACAGAGAGAGAGAGACAGAGAGAGAGAGAGAGAGAGAAAGAGAGAGAGAGAGAGAAAGAAAGAGAGAAAGAGAATTGAACTAGGGGAGCTCCCAGTTCAGCATATAGTTCCGCACGGGCTGGGGCCGGGATTCGATCCTCGGTCCCCGGCGCTGCAAAGTGAGCGCCCAACCCACTGAGCCATCCCGGCTTCCCCAAGAAGGAGATTTTTAAAAAGAGTAATTTATGGTGCCTGAGATGTAGGTCGTGGATGGTGCTGTATGGAAAACAAGTGAATTTCAGAAATAAGTTAATGTAATGACAGTTAAATTTATCAAAGCTTATCTGCTTGTCAGACTCAGCTACTTAATTCTGAATTTTCTTTTTTCTAGTATTTATATATATATATATATATATATATATTTTATTTATTGTTAAATTTAATGAGGTTACATTGGCTGGTAACAATTAGATAGTTTACAGATGTACAAGTCCACATCACATCATTCATGCATCATATTATGTACCCATCACTCAGTATCATAATCACCCTATATTTAGTGCCCACTCCCATCTCCCCCCACAACTCTGCCCCCCTCTCCTGGCAACCACCAAACCATTGAGTGTGTCCATACTACTGGTGTCCTATCCTGCTTCCCCTCCCACTCTCCCTCCCCCTTATTGTATATTTTTTAAAAACTGCTTTTTTCCCTTCGTACACAGGTACTTCACTGCACAGGACATATTCATGTGTATGAAACCAACGGTAATCAATCTCAGTGTGGGTATAAGAAACCACCCATGACGTGCTTGGTGCTGATCTGTGAACCTATTCCTCATCCATCGAATATTGAAATTCCATTAGATAGCAAGACTTTTCTCAGTCGTCACAGTCTGGATATGAAATTTTCTTATTGTGATGAAAGGTAATGAAGACATAAAATATAACTTGAAACTTTTAATTAGTCCACAACCTTTTTTTTTTTACTATTTACTGTAGTAAAGACTTACTTGCTTTCTTCCACTAAGCTGACTACCACAATACATCCTAGAACACCATAATATTAGATTCTTTGTAGATTAGTTCAGCCACATTGAGCACTTTCTATGTACTATGAATATTTACTCTATCGAGTGCTATTCAGGAATTATTAGGATGAGGTTTTTTGTTTTTTTTTTCTTTAGGGACTCTAAAGAAAAAACTATTTCAAAGACATGCAACACATAATTTGAGGAAAGATAGATTACTTTTGCTTATGGACTAGAGATAAAAGTCTTTCGTCATCTAACCCTGCATATTTTCCTTGAACAGCTTTATCCTATCCCATGATTTCTATTGTCACGTCCCAAATTTATATTCCTAACTATTTCTATTATATTTCATTGCCAATTTGATATTTTTATCTGGATAGATACTCTTCTGTGTTGTAAACTAAATATTTTTTTAACTGAACGTCCCCCAAACAATAATAACTTCAAAAACTGGTCTTCCTCCTATAATGCCTATCATGGTTAAATATACCACTGTAGACACATGGCTCCAGCAAATATTTGGAAGTCATCCTTAGATTTCCTTTTACCCTCTTTATTTTCATCTTCAGGGGTCCCAAACTTTTCAGCCCGCGGGCCGCATTAACTATCAAACAGCAGTTTGGGGGCCGACTACACACTCGAGGTCCAAATAAAAAAGAATCAAAACACAGATGTTGTTTTTAATTATTTATTTAATATTATTTTATTCAGATAAGGTCTCCACGGGTCGGATGAGAGGGCCTACGGCCCACAGGCCGTAGTTTGGAGACCCCTGATAATTGATCTCTAAGTCTTACAGATTTGCTGTGTAATTATATTTCTTGATCCATTCCCTCCTTTCCACCTCTCCTGTCATTGAATTCCTCACATTATTATTTAGTATTATCTTTTCCTTGGACTGTTGCCATAGTCTCTTAAACTGTCTCTCTGCCAACAGATCTGGGCCCTTTTAATCTCTCACCCAGGTTTCTAAAAAGTGGATTTCCAAATGTGAAAATCAGATAATGTAATTCTCGTGCTGAAAATACCTCAGTTGCTTTCTTTCATCTTCACACACAAAGGCTTTTGTTTAGGGGGATTCTGGGATAGTTCAGCAGGTTAACCGCTTACTTGCTTGCAACCATGAAGTATGGGGATCGAATCCTGGCCCTGGCCCATGCAAACCCATATGTTGAACTGCAGCTGGTAACCTCTGGGTGGCTTGATATTGAAGGTTCTTGCCTCCCATGCAGGAGGCCCCCAGTTCAGTTCCTGTCCCACATTGCCCCACATCCACCTGTGTGGAATGAAACCATGACACAACTAATGATGTACAATTATGAAGACTGCTCTGGGCCTTCCCCTTTCTCTCTCTCATCTTCTCTCAAACAGTAAAACAGATTTTTAGGAAAAAAAATTTACTTATAAAAATATTAGAGGAGGGCAGGAGATTTTTATGTATCAGATGATGATATACATTTTGGAAAGCCTAAATAAAAATAGAGCTACACAACACAATCTAAATTTCTTATGGCAAGCAAATATATTTATGATCTGTCCTCTCTTCACTTCTCCAGATTAATAAGCAGGAGGGGGAGCCCCTTCTGATGTGTTTTTTTTTTTTTTTTCTGTCCCATTTAAAATGAATGGTATGTATGGTCAGCCTACTGACACCTTGAATTTAGCTCAGTGAGACTAGGCTGACCATACATACCATTTTAAATGGGACAGAAAAAAACCCCCAAAAAAACCGTCCTGTTTAAAACAGTATGTATGGTCAGCCTACTGTAGCCAGAGGGCTCCACATGCTCTTTTAATTGTCTTAGTGCCTTTGCACATACCCATTCTGCAATGACATTTTTTCAACTTCTAACTTAATACTTCCAAGAGCTACCTACTGCATCTACTCCTTTGTGGAATTTTCCTTGTTCCTCCAAGAAACTAAACTGTTCCTTGTACATACCAGTACCTCTGTCATAGCTTTTATTTCACTGTTATAATTAGTTGCCTGCTTGTCCTATTTTTTAACTATAAGGTTGTTCATATAGCAGTAGCTAAAGACATGGATTCTATAGCCAGACTTCTAAATCCTGACTGCTGCTTCTAAATCCATTTCATATTGAAATGATCTTAGACACATAAAGTTCTTTTTGAGTATCAGTTTCTTCAGCTTTAGTAACACCTACTCTATTTGGGTCTTTATTTTATTTTATTTATTTATTTTTTTAAAGATTTGTTTGAGAGAAGGTGAGAGAGAAAAGGGGACGGCCTAGAGCAGTCTCCATAGTTATAACGTTACATCATTAGTTGTGACATAGTTTCATTCCACACAGGTGGATGTGGGGCTCGGTGGGGCAGGAACCAAACTGGGAGGCTCGCACATGGGAGGTGAGAAACTGCCACTGAGCCATCCTGATAGTTAGAAGTTGAACTGCAGTTCAGCATATGGGTTTGCATGGGCCAGGGCCAGGATTCAATCCCTGGACCTAAGTGCTCAACCTGCTGAGCTATCCCAGCATGCCTTTATTTGGTTCATTTTGAATATTATATTAAAAAAAACAATTTTAAGCACTTAGCCCTAATGAGATAAGAATCCTCCACTCAATTGGACAAACAAATCTGCCAAGAGTGCTGGCTTTGGAATCACATAATCCTGGATTAAGTTCTGGCCTGCAGCTCTGGTACTTACAGCATGGCCTTAGTCTTAGAACTTAACTATTGTAAATCTCATATTCCTTATCTAAAATAGGGGTCATACTTCAAAAGGCTGTTGTAAGGATTAAAAGAGTTTGTTGAGTGCCTAGTACACATAGTGAATGCTACAACTCTGGTGTCATCTTTAAGAAAAATGAAGATAAAAAAGCTAAGAAGGGCCTCTTGAGCCACCTCTTGCTCAAGGCCCATTTCTATCTCTTGGAAATGTACTTTTACTATTTTCTCTAGCAATAAACCCACCCCTGTTTAAAAAATAAGCTAAGAAGTATTTTATGGCATTTACTGCCAGTATTCATGTGAATGTATGATATAACAAAAATGCCCATCCTTTTTTTTTTAAGATTTATTTTTATTGTTTTTGACAGAGAGAGAGAGAGAGAGAGAGATACAGAGACAGAGAGAAGGGGGAGGGCCCAGAACAGTCTCCATAGTTGCACATCATTCATTTTTCCACATAGATTCATTCCACAGGTGGGAGTTGGGCTGCATAGGGCAGGAACTGGGCCGGGGTCTTCACCTTGGCAAGAACTGAACTGGGGGCACTCCCCAGTTCAGCATATGGGTCCAGATGGGCCGGGATTTGATCCTTGGTCCCTGGAGCTGCAAAGTGAGTGCTTAACCTACTGAGCCATCCTGGCTCCCCCCCGCCCCCATCCTTTTTTGAGGGATTATTTTTTATTTTTAAAGGGTATTTTTTAAAGATTTATTTTTATTGTTTTTGACAGAGAGAGAGAGAGATACAAAGACAGAGAGAAGGGGGAGGGCCCCGAACAGTCTCCATAGTTGTACATCATTGGTTTTTCCACATAGTTTTATTCCACAGGTGGGTGCAAGGCTGCACAGGGCAGTAACTGGGCCGGGGTCTCACCCCGGTGAGAACTGAACTGGGGGAACTCCCCAGCTCAGTATATGGGTCCACACGGGCCGGGGCCAGGATTCGATCCTCGGTCCCCAGGGCTGCAAAGTGAGCGCCTAGCCCACTGAGCCATCCCAACTTCCCCATTTGAGGGATTATTTTTGAAATTGGTAACAAAGTTTAGGGGAGACTGGAGAAAGAAAAGTAATGGAACTGGAAAGACAAAGGGCGAGACACTTCCCTTTTGGGTTTGTCAGAAAATTAGTAAAATGATCATGACAGAGGAGTAAAGGCAGCCAACTTAGAGACCAACCATAGGTTTTGAGTGTGACAAGATTGTTTGGTTTCTTTTTTTTTAAAAGATTGTTTTTGACAGAGAGAGAGAGAAAGAGAAAGAGATCAGAGACAGAGAGAAGGGGGAGGGCCCACAACAGTCTCCATAGTTGCACATCATTTGTTTTTCCACATAGTTTCATTCCACAGGTGGGTGGGGCTGCACAAGGCAGGAACTGGGCCAGGGTCTTGCCCTGGCAAGAACTAAACTGGGGGCACTCCCCAGTTCAGCATATGGGTCCGCATGGGCTGGGGCCGGGATTCAATCCTCCGTCCTCAGGGCTGCAAAGTGAGCGCCTAACCCACTGAGCCATCCCGGCTTCCCCTGATTGTTAGGTTTCTGGTTAAGAGTTCTTTCTAGGAAATTTTTTACATCTATAATCCCTAAGAACAAAGACGGAAAACATTTTGCCAAATTTTAAGGAAATCTAAGATATCAAACTTTTAACATCCCAAATATTCCAAAATAGCTATTATTTCCTATACTAGTTTACACTTGTAATCATTCAACACATTTATTTGAGCACCTATTTATGTGCATGGCACTATAATTGGCACTAAAGTAGAAATGAAGATAACAGTTCCTGCCCTCAAGACAGTTAAAATGAATGGATGGTATACTGCATAGTTGCTTTAGATCACAGTTTTTCTAGTCCATTAGGAAATATGTTTTGATCAGATTTTCTGGATCTCTCCTTCCCTTTTTGTTTCAGAATATATAACTAATTCTCTAAAGTTAAATTAACTTTATGTTTCTTCTTCAAATATGAATAAAATTGACCTAGGAAAATATGTGCTATTTATATTTTGACATTTTACATCCCTTAATGGTAGATAGAACGCAGATTGAGAAGCACTGATTGTCATCTGAACAAATCAGAGCTTTTTAACATGATATAATTTACAAGGCCCCCTCATTAAGGCCTTCTGCCTACTTTTTTAGCCTCATCTCTTTCCACTTGCTCCCACTAACCACATCAGTCTTTGTTGCCTATGCAATGTCAAGCATCTCATCTTCCTTTGCTTCTTCCTCAAATGGCTTGCTCTTCCTGACTCTCTTCTATACTTCAATTCATACACCTCCTACAGGAAGGTGTCCTTTACCCCATCATTCCTTCACATGGGTAGGGTAGGGGTGAGTCCTCTGATTCCTGCAACAGAGCTTATCACTGCACTTACCACATTATTTCGTAAGTAGTACAGTAAATGTACCAAAAGATTAGCTGCATGATGTGTTCTGTCTTTCCATTTTCATACCTAGAACAGTGCTAAGTATAAAAGTTTAAATAATGAAAAAATTAATTCTATGGGAGTATTATTTAAACATATAACCTATATAAGACCAATTAAAATTATTTTTGAAACATAATGAGAAAAAAAAAGGTCAAGTGATCTTCCTTTTGAAATGCTGCCACCTAGTGTAGATGTGTTTAAAGATAGCCCTTTGTAAAGAATTCTGATATTGGCTTGGTTTGCTTTAATTTTTTTTGTTTGTTTTTTTTACATATCTGCTTTCTATTTATTTTGGAATAAACTATGAAAGATCATGCCTTAAAGTGTGACAAAACAAACAGTATTATTTTTATACATTTCTTAGGAAAGGAATATCTTCCCTGTGTGCTTTTTGCAATTAGGGTTGGTTTTTTGGGGGGCGGGGGGGGAGGGTGGGGAGTTGTACAGTATGTTATATAACTTTTGCTTGTACCTCAGAAAGTTCTTTGAAATCCAAAATCTGAGAAATCAAAAAACATAAGTCATGTTTTGCTCCCAGAAAAAGAACATTTCTAAGAAGTTCTAAGAACACAGCTTTCTCTTCCTCATAATGTGGGTTCCATTTCAGACTATTGTTACAGAGAATTATAAGATTTAGTATTTCTCCTAAAGGAATTGCCAGGAACCATAAGGGGTAACTGGATCACTTTCTAGTCCATATTCAATTTGATACTGTTTCATTTGAAATTTATTTCTATAATTTCATGTAATTTCAAAAGCAAAGTATAAGAGCATCTTCCCAAATCAACATAATAAGTATTCCTTTATTCCCATTTAGTGAGATTACTCTTTGGTTAATGGTATTAAACTTTCATAGTGGAAATTGATTCCCCAAAGTGAAGCCTTGCCTAGGGGATCGATAATATAAAAATCTAGTTCTCTCTCTCTCTCTCTCTGGTTTTATGGTACCATATTGTTATGGATTTAATTTATATTTTAACATAAATTTTATCATTTGATTTAGCAGTACTTCATGTCTATTAATACCCTGTCTTAGTACCAAAAGTATGTACAATAAAATAAGATAAAAAATAGGTAACAAGTTGGGGTGGACAAAAGGGTCAAATAGGGGAAAGCCGGGACGGCTCAGCGGGTTGAGCGCTCGCTTTGAGGCCATGAGGACCGAGGATCGAATCCCGGCTCCGGCCCAGGCAGGACCCACGTGCTGAACTGGGAAGTTCCCACAGTTCGGTTCTCTAACTGTCTCTGTCTCTGTCTCTCTCTCTATCTGTCAAAAAGTAAAATAGAAATAAATATGTACTGAAGACAAAAAGATAATTTCTCTCTATAAATGTGAAAAGAAAAAAAAAAAAAAGGGGTCAAATAACAGGATGAATCCAGGATTTAAAAAAAATGGATGGTGTTGCACTTAGTTACTGCAGAGTTACTAAAAGTGAGATATAAATTTATTGTCAGCAAATAAAAATGCACTTTATTTAAAAAAAATTCACTTGTCCAAGATTAATGTATATCATTTACTCTGAAAAAAAAAATTTTTCCATTATCAGTTGGTTTCTTTCTTACATTTTTCTTCTTACTTACATTTTTTGTAACAGAATTACTGAATTGATGGGATATGAGCCAGAAGAACTTTTGGGCCGCTCAATTTATGAGTATTACCATGCTTTGGACTCTGATCATCTGACCAAAACTCATCATGATAGTAAGTATAATGGAGGGACTCATAGATAGTCTTTTTAAATCTTGCAGACTCTACTGTTCAGTCATATATCTGACTTTTTGGTTACTATTAACCACTCTTCCTAGAGTAATTATCTTAACAAAGCTCTTCATAAGCGATTTTGACCATTAAATTTGTGTTTTATATTTCTTATAACCATTACCAGTTAAAGCAGAATAATTTAATATGTACAATTCCCTGGCATTTTAAATACAATGACTCAAAAATATAGACTATTATAGTATCATTTTTAGAATTTGTACCTAAGTATTCAGAAGAAAATCTTTACTTATTTATTTTTATTGTTTTTTAGAGAGAGAGAGACTGAGAAAAGGGAGAGGGCACAGAGCAGTCTCCATGGTTGTATGTCATCAGTTTTTAATGTAGTTTCATTCTACATGGGTGGGCACCAGTGCTGCACAGGGCAAGAACTGAGCCAGGGTGCCCTCCCACATGGGAGGTACGGCCCCCCCCACTGGGGGCCACCTACATGGGAAGCATGCCAGGGACGGGAGCTGAACCGAAGGGTCTCCTGCTTGGGGAGCTCGCCTTGGGGAGAACTGGACTGGGGGCACACCCCAGTTCAGCATATGGGTCCGCACAGGTCTGGGCCAGGATATGATCTTTGGACCCCAGAGTTTAAGATGAGCTCTCAACCAGCTGAGTGATCCCAGCATTCCCCCCAAAAATTATTCAGTGAAGTGAATTGTTTAGTGAAGTTAAGGATCGTCAACATCATTCACTAGCAGTAAGTACCCTTGAGGGGAATCCAGGATGGCTCAGTGAGTTAAGTGCTCACTTTGCAGCCCTGGGGACCCAGGATTGAATCTTGGCCCAAACCCGTGTGTACCCATGTGCTTGAACTAGGGTGTGCTTCCCATGAGGGAGGCCCCCAGTTTGATAACTCGCCTTGCAGTTCTTCCCCTGGCTTGTGGGGGCATGCATCCCATGTGGAAGGCCCCCAGCCCAGTTCTCGCCCTGCATGGCCCTGCCCACCTATGTGGAATGAAAACCATGTCCTAAATTGATGAGGTACAACTATGGAGACTGCTCTGGGCCCTCCCCCTTCTCTCTGGCTCTGTCTCTGTCAAAAATAATAAAATCTTTAAGAAAAAAGAAATACCATTGACATAAGATATGTTTCTTGGTTTTACCTGAATGTTATTTGAAGTTCCCCTGCTAAGTAAAACTTTGAAACTTTTCACTTGCTTGTTTAATCTGTACCTAAATAAACATGACTTCCTAATCTGTTTGGGAATGTCTGAATGTCACTGAGTTAGTGTGATTTGTCTTGGACTATTGAATGGGCCAAGTCCATAATCAGCGCCCCAGTACCCAATACTCATGATATAATATTATCATTAGTATTTATCTAGTAAAGTTACTTTTTCCCAGGCCAGTAATTAATTAAGATTGCCTAAATTGGCAGAAGACTTCAACAGATATCAATTGAGATTCAAATATGCTAACACAGCTATTTGAAGCATCTTTGGTTCTCTGGAAACTACAGCAGGAATTTAAGGAAATGACAACAACGTTTCTTAAATGTTTTTTGTGGAATCAAGATTATTCAATCTAGTCTTTTTGATGCTTTCAACATATAAATCATTAAAGGAATTTTACTTATTGCTGTTCCTCATTCTTGGCTTTCATTTTACTTAAAGCGAAGATTGGCAGGTAAAGAGTTTATTTGGGGGTTGGAAAAATGAAATCAGTAGTTTCAGCTTTGCTGGGGCTTTCCCTCTTTCAATTTAAACCTATAACTGATTTTAAAATAAACATTTTCTTTTCCTAAAACAATGATCAACATTATGCATCCATTAATTTAATTGCCAGTTCACTTATTTTTCTCTACATGACTCTCTTCCCATTTTACTCCTAGTGTTTACTAAAGGACAAGTCACCACAGGACAGTACAGGATGCTTGCTAAAAGAGGTGGATATGTCTGGGTTGAAACTCAAGCAACTGTCATATATAACACCAAGAATTCTCAACCACAGTGCATTGTATGTGTAAATTATGTTGTGAGGTAAGCTTGGAAAATAAATATTTTGGCGGGGTGGGGGTGGGGGCGGCAAGTAATAACACTTTTTGAATACTCTGTTCTTTTATAGGAAGAGAAGATTATAAGCATTAACTGAATTTTATTTTACTTTCACATTTCTACCTAATGGTTTTCAGGCCAGCTAGCTAGTCTACAGTGATTCCACTAATACTATCAGCTACTGTCCATCCCCATCCTTTCCACTCCCATTTTTTTTTATATCTTTTTTTTTTAATATTTTTATAGAGAGTAATTATTTTATCTTCAGTGCATATTTATTTTTATTTTACTTTTGACAGATAGAGAGACAGAGACAGAGACAGCCAGAGAACCGAACTGTGGGAACTCCCGCAGTTCAGCATGTGGGTCCGCCTGGGCCGGAGCCGGGATTCGATCCCGGTCCTCGGGGCCTCAAAGCGAGCGCTCAACCCGCTGAGCTGTCCCGGCTTTCCCCTCCACTCCCATTTTTAAAAAGACCTAGGAAAAAACCACCAAATCTATGGATTAGTTTTAGTCCTACAGCTGTCAACTATTATCTCAAGGCAGCTGTGTTATTTTTGTAGTAAGAATACTGGCTTTGGGATAGTTAGGTTCATGTCATAGCTCTGTTATTTCCCTGTAATCCTAGGGAAGTCTCATTTTTTTTTTTTTATTAAATCCATATAGAAGAAATGGTAATACTTATCTCAAAAGGTTATAATGGGGATGAAATGAAATTATGTGAAATTACTATGAAAGTCTATATAATGCGATGCATGGCTCTTGTATATTCTTGAACCTCATCCCTTAGTTGAAGGGCTTGTGAATATTATTGATATAAACTAGTCTTCCATTTGATCAATTTTAGTAGGTGACTGCCCCCTTCTAGTCTGTCTTTCACATTATCACCAGACATTTTTCTTGCATAGATATCTGCTTATCTCATTTTCCTTAGAATTATTTTAAAGGTCCCTTTATCATACTCACCTCACCCCATCCCAGGGTAAACCCTTACCTACTTGCATAGCATTATTTCATTATCTTTATACTTCCATGTTTTTATAGATGTAGCCCTTTTTAAAAAATCTATGACCATCTCTCTTAGGAAGACTTTGGTCATTTGTTTTTCTTTTTGCCAATTCTAACCACCATCCTTTAATGTTTTAATATTAGTGCGAAAGAGTTCTTTTGTGACTTTCCCATTATATAAGAATCAATTACTTGCAATGTGCCCCCACCACTGAAGTTTATCTAACAAATACTACTTGAGCCCAAGTTTGTTGGCCTCTCTATGAAGCCAGCCTTCTCCATTTTAGCAGTTATTACTTTGTATCTTGTTTGCATGTATACATTCACCCTGGATTATATAAACTTGAGGGCAAGGGTTAGATATTTTCATTTTTGTATCAGTTCATTTCACATAGTAAACACTTCATATCTGTTGATTAAAGGAGCTATAAAACTTATATTTAAGCCAGATATGAAGATTGAGCTTTTGTTCATTATCCCTCTTGAACTCTATCCCCCTAGGTGGTATCACCCTATCTTTTTCCTGCCACCAGAGAAAGTATGGCGCCCCTCTTACAGAGACTGTGGTTTTTTATCTCTATATATTTATATTCTAGGAACATCCTTAGGTCATGCCTCATATATTAGTGTCAGAGAGTTCTGTGCCAATGCCATTATGTGTGAATCAGCACAAAAATTGGGAAGATCTGTGTATGTCCTTCATGTACTTTACTATTAATTTGTCACCACCATTCTTCCAAAAGGGATAGCTGAAGTTTCTTAATAGAAACTAGTCAAATATTTGAATTATCTTATAGTGTGAATTTTAATAGGTCTTTATTTATTGGTATTTTGAACCCAGTATGTGACCAAGTATGCATAAGAGATGAAGTCAGAGCATCTTAATATGTTCCTTTTCGTAAACTAGAATACTATTAAGAGACAAGGTAATTTCAGAGTCCCTCCCCCACAGCCCCATTGTGTTAAGTGCTCATCATTTAAGAATTACTCATCTCTTTCTTTTGACAGTGGTATTATTCAGCACGACTTGATTTTCTCCCTTCAACAAACAGAATGTGTTCTCAAACCAGTTGAATCCTCAGATATGAAAATGACTCAGCTATTCACCAAAGTTGAATCAGAAGATACAAGTAGCCTCTTTGATAAACTTAAGAAGGAACCTGATGCTTTAACTTTGCTGGCCCCAGCTGCTGGAGACACAATTATATCTTTAGATTTTGGCAGCAATGGTGGGTCTTTAATTATGTTGTTAATTGCCTAAAGTGTCTGCTGATGCAGTTACATTTTTTTTTCTTTTCCTTTTATTTATATAATTTTGGGGGGGGATTAAATTTATTGGGGTGACATTGATGTCAATTACATTGTTTCCAGGTGTACAATTCTACATTACATTGTCTATACATCACATTATGTGCTCACCACCCAGAATCAGCTCACTTTTCATCACGTTGTGTTTAATTCCCTCTCCGTACTCCCCCCACCCATCTCTCCCACCCATGCAATTCCATTTTAACTAAACTTTATGTTGACATATTTGTTGGTAATCATTTGGACATTGTGGTGTCTTATATATCTTGCTTTTTATAGTCTTGAAAGTATTTGCTTAGTTTGCGCCTGTAATTGCTCAACATTCCTGCTTTTGTCACATTGTTGGTAATTGTGCTTCAAAGTGTCCGTAAAGTATTTCTTCTTCCCACTTCAATTTTTCTCATCTGTTATCTGTTTATCTTACTGTCATATTTTCTCCACAACTTAGAGTTATATTGCAATAGGTATAGTTGATAAAAGAGAAATAAGCAGTGGTACCGTACTTAATTTCAAACTAGGTTAAATTTTAACGAAGAAAAGGTTAGAATTGCAGGGGTTTTCTATGTCAGTAGTGTGTTGGAAAGATAATTCAGACTTAATGGTTATACCATAGTATCTTTAAAGATTTAATTTTTTATTGATTTTGACAGACAGAGACAGAGAGACAGAGAGAAGGGGGAGGGCCCAGAGCAGTCTCCATAGTTGACAGCATTAGTTTTCCAAGTTTCACTCCATAGGTGGGCAAGGGACTGCGCAGGACAGGAACGGGGCTGGGAGCCTCCCTCATAGGCCCCGGCAAGAACTGAACTGGGGTCATACCCTAGTTCAGCATATGGGTCCGCATGGGCCAGAGCTAGGACTCGATCCTGGGTCCCTAGGGCTTCCAAGCAAGTGCTTAACCTGCTGAGCCATCATCATTCCAGCTTTTCCCCATAGTATTTTTAAACTTCTGATTAAAGAAAATTTGAAAACACTTTAATTTTGAAAGAACTAAGCAAACTTGGTAAGAGGGGATACATTTCTGTATATGTTAAAATCTGGAAAGTCTTTAAATTTACTAATCATTTCCCTACAGACACAGAAACTGATGACCAACAACTTGAGGAAGTTCCATTATATAATGATGTAATGCTCCCCTCATCCAGTGAAAAATTACAGAATATAAATTTGGCAATGTCTCCATTACCTGCATCTGAAACTCCAAAGCCACTTCGAAGTAGTGCTGACCCTGCACTCAACCAAGAAGTTGTATTAAAATTAGAACCACATCCAGAGTCACTGGAACTTTCTTTTTCCATGTCTCAAATTCAAGATCAGCCTGCCAGTCCTTCTGATGGAAGCACTAGACAAAGTTCACCTGAGGTAGGTGTCATGATATAAGAAAAAGATAACTTTCATATTTTAATGTCCAGGAATATGTTTGTATATTTGATTCAAACTTTAATTTGAACTACATATCACAGTTTTGTTGGTATGAATTTTAGCACTTAAAAATTACTTTAAAAGCTGTTAAAGCTTAACTTGGACCTCAGTGCATGTTTTAGTCAAAGATAGGAACATGGGAAGGAACTGGCTTAACATAAGGCAAGAGGTAAAACTTAATGTTGCTCCTCTATATATTTATAAGAGAAAGAAAGACTTGAATTTAAACATCTACATATCGTAGGCTGTGTGCCTATAATAGTTCTAAGCCCAGACATATTACCCTTTGAGTTAGAGAACTGCCCAGTGGCAAAAGGCTTATAAGCAAATCTTAACACGTTGCATACGGCGGGGTTTAAAACCCTCATACCCCTCTGTTCCGGCAGGTATTTAAATGAGACCACGTTGAAATGAACTCTTCTCTTTAACATGCTATTGCTTCCATATTATTTATAACTTTTCAATGAAATTTTTTGTACTTAGATAAATTTATCCATTGATAATATTTGCTCGTTATATATCAGCCAAACCTCATTAATTAAATAATACTTGCAAAAAAAAAAAGGTCAAGTGTAAAAATGAGAATTCTCGTTACCCGTCCTTAACACATGGCTCAGTAAAAACGAAGATTCTCGTGATCTGTATGCAATGTGTTAAAAGGGAAAACCTAAGCTCTACCCAATTTAGTCCAGTGTCCATTCCTGTTTTGAAATTCTGGGTGAGTATAACATGAAAATACTAAGTCTTACACAGAGTAAATACTTAGTAACTTTTTTATGCTAGTTCTGACTAGTTTTCCTATAAACAATAAAAATGGTCTTAAAAGGCTACACTGGGCCAAGACTGTTTCTAAAATGTAGAGTGTTTGAATTTCAGAGATTGCTAATGTTAAAACAGCTCATGGGATGGGTTACTGAGATCTGAATGTTATGACTTGATAAATGAGGCAGAAATAGGCCTTAATTAGGTAGGTAATTAAATAATTAAATAGGTAAGTAACGTTACATTACATATTTATTGATCCAAACTGGCAATCTGAGAATAGGAGATTTGACATCCCATAGCCTTCTAAAGATTATAGTCCTGTGTTCTGGTTGTTCAGTTTACCGATCATAAAAATGTTTGATTCATTTTGTTTTTCATCTAATAAAAGTAAATCTAACAAATGTTACAGTGACTGAAGCAAAAAGTTTATGATTAGAATACATAGCTGTAATTTTCTTAGAGTTCTTTCTTAGCACTTATAAAATTGTACAGTCATTAAGGTGAATGCAAGTAAATGAAGTTTCCACCCCTACCCTCCAGAGCAGCTGTGGTATTTTTAGGTAGATCACCACAGGAATGTGACCTCTAACTACAAAGGTGGATTCCAATGAGTATATCATCTAGTTGTTGGCCAATTGGGGGGGGTCTCATGTGAGAGTTGAATTATTAGATGATTTTTGTTCTTTAGAATAAGCAAATAATGCATCTTTTAATTTTACAAATGATACACTTATAAAATATTACATTTACTCAGAAATATTACATTTACTTAGAAATGTAATGTAGTAGTCGCCCCTTATCCATAGGGGCCACATTCCAAGACCCCCAGTGGACACCTGAAACCAAAGATAGCATTGAACCCTAATAAACTACTCGAGCTCTGCTGGAGATATATCAGTACCTTCTTCATTAGCAGGTGCAGGCTCTTCAGTAATTTTTATATTTTTCGGTCTAAATCTATAACCATCTCTTACTTGCTCTGAATGGCTTGGTGTTACTTGTTTCAGGGGATCCCTTGGTGGAGTCTTCTTATGGTCTCAGTGCTTTTTGGAGCAACATGTAGCCATCAATCAGAACCCATTTTCTGTTCATGCCTTCCACTGACTAATGGCTTTTTCATCTTAACTTTTACTAAGCACTTATACACTGTGTTTATAACTTTTGAAATTTAAAATGCCACAACAAAAGTAGCACAGATTTTTTTCCTTCACAATTTCATGAACAGAAGATTTATTCTTACTATAGGTCTTAGCAACTTTAGCATAGGTTTGGGGTTTTTTGTGTGAATTTTTATTAGTGAAGAACTTTCCCTTTTTCACTTAAAGGAAGTACTTTACAGCTTTTCTTTGGTTTACCTGAATTGCCAACATCACTATTTTGTGCATTGGGGTGATTATTAAGTAAAATTAGAGTTTACCTGAATGAACACAAGCACTGTGATACTGTGACAATTGATCTGATAACCAAGATGGCTACTAAGTGATTAATGGTTGAATAGTATATACAGTATAGATATGCTGGACAAAAGGGTGATTCACTTCCAGGATGGAACATGTATGATGCAAGATATCGTCATACTATTCAGAACAATGTGCATTTTAAAACTTATAAATTGTTTACTTCTAGAATTTCTTATTTAATATTTTTGGAACTCAGTTGACTATGGATAACTGAAACTACCAAAAGTAAAACTGCAGATAAGAAGGGACTATTATATTGGCAAAATTATTTAAAAGTGCAAGCTCAATAGTTTAATTTCTCACTAGTTAGATAAAATTTGATAGAACAGATGGACTTCGTTGTGTATCTCTGAGTTCTGGTTTGAGAATTCTAATAACTAGCAAAATGATGCAGGCTTCTTCAGGGAGTTAACATACTTAATTCCTTTTACAGCCTACCAGTCCCAGTGAATATTGTTTTGATGTGGATAGTGATATGGTCAATGAATTCAAGTTGGAATTGGTAGAAAAACTTTTTGCTGAAGACACAGAAGCAAAGAATCCATTTTCCACTCAGGTATATGAACTTGTTTATTATATTTTTATTAAACTATTAATTTTTAGTCTGAAGTGACTTTGAGTTTGTTTTTCTTTAATAAGGTGTTGGCCACTATAAAAACGTATGTATTTGTTGTTTTGTAGGACACTGATTTAGACTTGGAGATGTTAGCTCCTTATATCCCAATGGATGATGACTTCCAGTTACGTTCCTTCGATCAGTTGTCACCATTGGAAAGCACTTCTACAAGCCCTCAAGGTGCGAGCACAATTACAGTATTCCAGCCGACTCAAATGCAAGAACCAGCTATTACTATTACCACCACCACCACTACCACTGCCACCACTGATGAATTAAAAACATTGACAAAAGATGGTATGGAAGACATTAAAATATTGATTGCATCTCCATCTCCTACCCTCGTACCTAAAGAAACTACTAGTACCACAGCTTCACCATATAGTGATACTCGAAGTCAGACAGCGTCACCAAACAGAGCAGGAAAAGGAGTTGTAGAACAGACAGAAAAATCTCATCCAAGAAGCCCTAACGTGTTATCTATCACTTTGAGTCAAAGGTATTTATATGTAACCTTAAAGTTATAGTTCTTTCTTTATTTTTTAAAAAATGTGTATAATGGTAAATTATTTCCAAAGAGCAAATTTTTTGATGTATTTGCTTTAAGGCAGCGGTCCCAAACCCCTTTTAGTAATAGGGCCGCACAGCAGGATATGAGCGGTGGGTGAGGGAGTGAGGTTTCATCTGTATTTACAGCTGTTCCCATTACTCACGTTACTGTCTGAGCTCTGCCTCCTGTCAGATCAGTGGCAGCATTAGATTTTCATAAGAGCACGAACCCTGTTGTGAACTGCAAACAAGGGATCCTAGGGTTCTCATTCCTTTTATGAGAATCTAATGACTGATGACCTGAGGTGGAGCTGAGGTGGTGATGTTAGCACTGGGGAATGGCTGCAAAAATGGATTAACATTAGCAGAGAGGTTTGACTGCACAGAGACCATAATAAATAAATTGCTTGCAGGGCTCCCACTGACTCTGCATTATGGTAAGTTGTATAATTATTTAATTATACATTACAATGTAGTAATAATAGAAATAAAGTGCACAATAAGTATAATGCACTTGAATCATTCCAAAACCATTCCCCCGGTCTGCAGAAAAATAGTCTTTCACAAAACTGGTCCCTGGTTCCCAAAGGTTGGGAGCTGCTACTTTAAGGTACATAAAATTGATACACAAATTCTGAACTTAAAACAAGTATTCCTAACCTGTTTCTAAATTAGCTTGTGTATTAATATTTATTTGCTCTAAAATAATCATCCATCTGAATGTAGGAGGTAGTGGAGACTTCTAATACCTTTAAAAATAAAATCCAGCCAATAAATTCTGTAAATGTACAAAAATCAGCACAGTTTCTTGCAGTTTTAAAACAGACTAAATATTCTTACTGCTTTAATCTCATGATGTTCTTTTTAAACTTGCCTGAAAGGAAGCCCTTCCGACTTAAGGGTATTTCCAATTCCCCATTCCAAATTCAGCCTGATGGTCTTCAGTCCTCAGTATTCAATACAGATATTTATAAGACTTCTTCTAAAATTTTATGTATAACTACTTATGTTATAATTGCTTTTATTTTTCAATGCATATTTATAGTACCGGTAATAGTTAAATGGTGTTTTTAAAGAGCTGAATAGGAATCTAAGCATGATTTATAATATGGATTCTGTGGAGCTAATTTGAGCAAATATCTGGACACCAAACAAATTTTAAATGAATTTCTGTATATACTTTGTAATGGGAATTGACATTTTAAATTTGAGACTGTAATCATAGGAAATAAACTTTAGCTAGTCAGTGGGGCAATGTATGGAGGAGAGAAAGGGTTCCTCTGTACTGTGCCTTGCCTGTCCCTGATAGCATTAGGAAGGAGCACTTTCGTAGCCAGAGCTTATGATTTTTTTCTCTTGCCTTGCATCACTACTTTGACCTAGAATGCTGAGAGAGGCTTTTTCCCAGAGGTAGGAAAAGATCTTGGGGCTTTAGATTAAGAATCATTTTACCTAATTATAAACTACTGTGTCACTGTGAACTGACTTTAGACTCTCTGTTCCTCTAGAGCAGGCATGTCTAATCTGTGGCCCAGAACGGCTTTGAATGAGGCTCAACACATAGTCTTAGAGATTTTTTTGTGACCTTTTTTAGGCTCATCAGCTATTGTTCATGTCAGTGTATTTTATGGGTGGCCCAAAACAGTTCTTCCATTGTGGCCCAGGGAAGCAAAAAGATTGGATATTGCTGCTCTAGACAGTGTCTTTGATTATTTTAGTGGTGTTAATACTTATCTCAGTACCTAACATATAGTTGTTAAATAAGTGGTTATCGGATGGACAAGATAATAAATACAGTAATATAAATAGTTATTTACAGTTTACTATTATCTATAGAGAACTATGGGATATTCAGTTTTCTAAACAACTTGGTCAAAATCAAAGTGTAACATCTCATCACATTAGCAATGTTTTTTTTTACTTTAGTCACAATATAGTATAACTAAATACTTCAAGAGGTGAACTTTATGAACAATATAGAGGCTTCTTTGTTGTCTCTAATTATTTGTGAAATCAAAGTGCTGTACTAAAGTACTGTAGCAGAAAACTTACCACTTTAGAGCAGAGATTAAAGATAACCATTAAAAATACTGGTGAGATGATATTTATATGATACACTGAGTTACACTTCATAAATATAATATAGTTATGTAAAGATTTTAAAACCTGCCTGTCTATATGTTGGAGGTCTTATAGAATTTTTAAAAAGAAAATTGCATTTAGGAGAGCAGTTAGAGTAATTTATCACTTACCTTTCTGGTATTCTCAACTATATGAACAGAGCAGCAAGCCATTATCATTGTCTATGGAGGGGGGTAGTTCTTGAAAAGACAAAATAGCTATGATAAAATTGATGTACTGGTATTTGACACATAAAACAGTTTTTCTCTATTTAATAATTTTAAATGCATGCAGTTCGGGTTTGATAAAGAGATCAATACTGAAAAACAAAATGGTTTGGTAGGAAGATCACTGGGAGGGGCATAGATAAGGAGATCTAGAATGTACTTCCATATCTGCAATTAATTACTTAATTTGTCTCAGGTTTCTCATTTATAAAATGGGTATTATATACTTGTGTTATGATCTTGGGGACTGGAGTGAGGCTAAGGAACATGAAATGTTTCAGCAACTAAAAATGTTAAGTAAATGCAAAATTAATCTTGTATTACAGTACTCTCAAGAATATCTGTATTATAGTAGGTGGACTGAAAGGCCAATATAACATTTTTTGACTTACCAAATAATTTACTTCAGTTCTGTTTTATAAATAGGGAAATGTTGGGGAAGCCGGGATGACTCAATGGGTTAAGTGCTCACTTTGCAGCGCCGGGGACCCAGGATTGAATCCCAGCCCTGGCCCATGTAGACCCATGTGCTGAACTGGGGAGTGCCCCCAGTTCAGTTCTCTCTCTGTCTCTGTATCTCTCTCTCTCTCTTTGTCAAAAAAATAAAATTATAAAACAAACAAACAAACAAACTGATAAATAGGGAAATGCAAATTTTAGGTTATTTTGTTTTAAAAAATGAACATTAGCTTTTAAAAGTGATAAACTTTAGTAATCAGAAAAGTTCTCTCATATATAACATTATATTCCTAAATATTGGAAAATAGGCATTATCTATTTTGTTGAAAAAAGCTAGAATATATTTTAAAGTAATAAGAAAACTATATTTTTATTAAAAATTGTTTTTTCAGCACTGCAATTCCTGAGGAAGAACTAAATCCAAAGATATTAGCTTTGCAGAATGCTCAAAGAAAGCGAAAAATAGAACATGATGGTTCACTGTTTCAAGCAGTAGGAATTGTAAGTATGTTTGCTTTTCTATTCTAGTTAATGTGCTATTTCTAAATCTTACATATATAAGTAATTCCTTGTTTCTCTCAAATACTAAAGTTGTGTTTTCAGAAGTTATACATTGTGTTTTTTTTTCACTTTGTACACAGTTTATTATAAAACCATTAACATTTAATGAGGGATGCCAGGATAGCTCAGCGCTTGCCTTGCATTTGCAAGGTCCGAGGTTTGGTTCCTGGCCCAACCTGTACAACCTTATAGGATGAACTGCAGTGCAACTGGTAACCACTGGGATGGCTCTGCAGTGAAGTTTCTCACCTCCCATGTAGGAGGTCCTTGGTTTGATTCCTGCCCCATGTGCCCTCACATCCACCATGTCACAACTAATGATGTAATTACAACTATGGAGACGGCTCTTGGCCCCCACCCCCATCCCACCCCACTAAAATAAAAAAGCATTTAATGAATACATTCTTGGCATAAAAATTCCAAGTATTACAGATGGATTTTGAGTAAAAAGTGATGTTCTCCATTTATTGCATCTCAACATCACCACCAGTCTCGTTCTGCTCCCTTTTTAAAAATAATTGCCTTATTTTTCAATTACAGTTGACATATATTATATTAGTTTCAAGTATACAACAGTGATTAGACATTTATGTAACTTACAAGTTATCACCCTGATAAATCACCCATCTAACATTATACATAGTTTTTCAAATTATTGACTACTCCTTATGCTATACCCTACATCCCTGTGACTGTTTTCTTCTAACTACTGTAGTTAATAACCCCTTCCCCTTTTCACTTATCTCCCCAACTCCCCCTCCCATCTGGCAACCATCCAAATGTTCTCTGTGTCTATGAGTTTATTTTATTTTGTTCTTTAGATTCCACATCTTAGTGAAATCATGGTATTTTTCTTTCTCTGACTTACTCCACTCAGCACAGTACCCTCTAGGTCCATCCATGTTGTTGCAGATGGCAAGATTTAATTCTTTTTTATGCCTGAGTACCCCAGCTTTTTTTGTTGTTTCCATTTTCATGAAATATCTTTTTCTATCTCTATTTTTGGTCTATGTGTATCTTTTGATCTGAAGTGAGTCTCTTACAGGCTTGTGTTCTTCCCTTTAAGTTACTTCCCACTTCCTACCCCCGAAACACAGTAAAGTCAATGTTCATATAATCCATACTGTACATTTCAGACTAACAAGACTAACTAGAAAGCATTTACAGAGATGTTAGCCATAATGTGTGGCAAATAGCTTTATCATAGTATTGAGAGAAAGAATTAAAAACACTCTAGGGAAGTATTTGATTTAAGAAATCTGCCTACATGTTATTAAAATTAATATCAAAGTTTTTGATTGTAAGAAACTGAACATAGTAAGATTGAAATAACTTTACTCTTTTTAGGGAACATTATTACAGCAGCCAGATGATCGTGCAACTACTACATCACTTTCTTGGAAACGTGTAAAAGGATGCAAATCTAGTGAACAGAATGGAATGGAGCAAAAGACAATTATTTTAATACCCTCTGGTTAGTTTATTCTTTTTGTCCTTGAATATCACAAAGAGAATTATATGACTTTATTTATGAGGTTTACTCCAAGTGAGAGTGATTTTCACTCCTTAGCCCGATTAAAAAGATAGCTTTTTATCTAATGGCTGTAACACAGGAATAGCTATTTCAGGATGGAACTTTAATTTTTTAGTAATTGTCTTTGATATGTCTATGAACTACTGTTGAATAAATGAAACTTAAATTTTTATGCATTTTTGTAAACTGACTTACATCTTTGTGCCTTCATTATATCTAGTAAACATTTCTGACATGGTACCAGAAACACTTGAGTGCACTTGTTTACATTGCTATGGTTTTGCCTTTCAGACTAAAAATCATTCTGGGGGTGTGGTGTGGTGTGGTGTGGTGTGTGTGTGTGCGCGCGCGCGGGTGGGGTGGGGTGGGGGATGACATTCCAGAGCTTATTTGCATTATTTTCCCAATATCTTTCACATAGTGGGTGTTTAGTAATATTCATTGACTAGATGAGTGAATACTTAGATATCTCTGTTTTTCAGATTTAGCATGTAGATTGCTGGGGCAATCAATGGATGACAGTGGATTACCACAGCTGACCAGTTATGATTGCGAAGTTAATGCTCCTGTACAAGGCAGCAGAAACCTACTGCAGGGTGAAGAATTACTCAGAGCTTTGGATCAAGTTAACTGAGCTTTTTCATAATCTCATTCCTTTTTTTGGACACTGGTGGCTCATTACCTAAAGCAGTCTATTTATATTTTCTATATCTATCTAATTTTAGAAGCCTGGCTACACAATACTGCACATACTCTTAGTTCAATTTTGATCCCCTTTTTACTTACTTTAATGTTCTTTTTTAGCATATTCTTTAATGCCAGATCACAGACAGCACATTTTCAGTTTTTTTGGCATTTAAACATTGCATTTGCAGTAGCATCCTTCTAAAAATGCACCTTTTTATTTATTTATTTTGGGCTAGGGGATTGTCCCTTATCGAATTATTTTTAATAAGATGCCAATATAATTTTTTAAAGAAGGCAGTAACCTTTCATCATGATAAGTTGAAAAATTTTTACTCTTTTTCACATTTTGCATAAATAATGATTTGCCAGCAGTACATGGTAGCCACAATCGCACAATATATTTTCTTAACAAATACCAGCAGTTAACTCATGCAATATATTCTGCATTTATAAAACTAGTTTTTAAGAAGAAATTTTTTTTGGCCTATGAAATTGTTAAACCTGGAACATGACATTGTTAATCATGTAATAATGATTCTTAAGTGCTTGTATGTTTTATTATTTAAATGGGTAAAGCCATTTACATGATATAGGAAGATATGCATATATCTGGAAGGTATGTGGCATTTATTTGGATAAAATTCTCAATTCAGAGAAATGGTCTTGATGTTTCTGTAGTCACTTTGCTAGCTCAAAAGGAAACAATACCCTATCTGTAGTTGTGGAAGTTTATGCTAATATTGTGTAATTGATATGAAACCTAAGTGTTCTGCCCACCCTATTGGTATAAAAATGTTTTGAGCATATTGTAAACAACAAAAAAAATGCTTTGTTAGCAAAATTGCCTAGTATGTTAATTTGCTCAAAATCTGACTTTGGTTTTATGCACTTTGTCGCGATTAACATCTTTCTGTTTTCATATAAATTTCAATAATTGAGTGATTTTAGAAGTATTATTTTAGAAATATATAGTCACAGTAAACATCTTGTTTTTTATGTGCATTGTACAAATTTTTCATTCCTTTTGCTCTTTGTGGTTGGATCTAACACTAACTGTATTGTTTTGTTATTTCTAATAAACATCTTCTGTGGACCAGGCCCCCTTGATCAACTTTTATGTTAATATTTGCTTCAATGCCTCCAATTCCTAAAATTGTTTACCAGCAGTTTAAGTATTTTATGAAAATTGCATTGCCATTGATTATTTTTCCATTTATCTTACTGCTCCCACCTTAATGTATATTGTGTCCATAAATGTCATATTAAATAATAACAAACCATGATGTTCCACTGTAAAGAATATGCTTTTAGAAAAGAAACTTGTTTATAAATATATGAACCTATTAAAGTAAAACAATTTTAAGCGTTTAATATGAATGGGATGAGTGGAGCGATTCCTGAACATTATAGTCATAATGTTGTAAGAGCTAGAAGGTCCTTTAAAGATGTCTAATCTATTCCCATTTACATATGAAGAAATTCAGACCTCAAATGTTAAACAGTCCTTTACCAGAGATTTAAACTTAGGTTCTTCTATCTCTAATATGAAACAATTAATCTTGCTTTATTTTAGTTTTAATATCAGACATTTTTTTATGTAGCTTTATTTTCTCCTGTATATTTTTATGAAATTGCTATTTTTCTTTTCTAATTATAAAAGTAATATAGTCTCATTTTTTAAAGACAGCCCAAAAAGACATAAAAAAGAAACAAAAGTCACTTAATGCCTACACTTTGAGGTAACCACAAATTGTTTTTATGGACAAATTATATAGGTAGTGGTGCCAGAGTCTCACGTACCTTAGCCTGAAGTTACAGGAACAAAATATCCTGAACAAAATAAACTAAGCCCTGGGTCTTGGGTGGCTGTTTTTATCTTAGTATGAAGAAATGTGATTATGATTACATGGAAATTTTGCATAAAAGTTCATAATACCGAGACAATCTAAGATTTTGGGGCACATGTACATCTCACTGTAAATAATATGATCCAAAGTGATTGTGCATTTAATTACATACCTTACTAGACGTATTTTAAGAGATGAGAATTGCTTAATATTCCTAGGTCAAAATGCCAAAAATTCTGCTTATTCTAATAGCAAATTAGTTGAATGCAAATATTAGTAAATGGTCAGATTATATAATGACCTGGAGTCTAGGGAAATGGCCTATGAGTGCAATAATTTAGAAAAGAAAACCACTTGAAAGGACAGTGGAGCTGGAAGAAAACAAGTAACCTACCTCTTGATCACTCAAAAAACAACCCCCCTGCAGAGCCAGAAGCTGAGATAGCAGAACCAGTCCTTCCCAGCATTGTGCTTGCTCTCTGACACCACAATTTTTGAATAATGCTTTTATCAAAAAAGTATACCGTAACCCTACCCTAAAAACTAATTCTGTAATAGCTCTTTAACTTTAATATTCCTGTCCCCTCCCTAGGCATGCCTACTTTCCCTTCTCTGGTGGTTCTGTGAATGAATGACCATAGTATTTTCACAGTTAAAGTATGTCAAAGGAGTTTAGTGTATTTTTGTTCATGTTTTAAGCCTATTTGGAACAAGAAATAGTTCCCCAGAGAGCCTACCACTGCTGGATGCAATGACACATAGTTGAAATGAATAACGTCTCTTAAGTACTATACCTAGACTGCTAAGCATTTTGCATGTTATCTCAAGCTTCACGTACCCCTATGAATTAGTATTTGTTTCTCATTTAGTAGATGAGAAATTAGTCTTAGAGAGGTGGCCGAAGGTTCAGGGCATTTGAACTGGCCTCAGTGACTCCGTAGCCAATCCACAACATACCCTGTACTTAGTGTTTTAAGTAGCAAACAGGAGAAAGCAAAGGGGGTGTAAGGAACTGAGGGTGGGTATCTTAAAGGTAATGAAGTCATACAGGACATGTCCTAAGAAAAGAATGGCAAAACAAAACTGGTGTGATATTTAAAAGGGTTTTAGTTTGAAATAGATTCAGGTTTCTGGTTATGGAGACAACTCAGAGAAATGAGGTGATAATAGGATAAGAATAGTCATTATAAAAGGCTATATGACTGCATGGTGGTATTCTAGAGCTGTTTGACTTAATGGCATAGTAGACATGTTATTTTCTTTTAAGTTTATATAACCTCACAATTATTGATCTTGATTTCTCCCTACAACCTCTTAAAACACAGAAAAGATGAACAAGTTCAAATTTCAAAAGTAGCAGCAGCGAAAACAAGTTGCAAAGAATAGGGAGTTTTTTTTTTTCTTTTGTGAACAATAGGGTTTGGTTAAATAAAACCTCTGCAAACATGTTGCTAGCTGGAACCAACTAAAAAATGTAACGAAAAACTCCTTTACTCGAATGTTTTTTTAAGTCTCCCACTAAGCACTTTGCTCATATTTCGTCCCTTTAAATAGCGCTGAACCTGCTGTCCCAGATCATTTTACAGAGAATTAGTTCAGTCTGTAGAATCTGATCCGAAACATTGTAAGAAAAAAGCTACACCTAACCACAACTCCTCTTTTCAATGCCTTCAGGAGCTTTGTTGTGTTCACACCTTTCAGAGGTTTGGGCATAATTTTTATTCTTACCTGTAGTGGACGGTTTTACCCAAGACGCTGCTCAGACACCCGATCTCCTTGTACTATTTTATTTCCTTTATTCCTTTGTCTTGGCTCCATTCCGGGACGGAGAGGAAAGGCACAGGTGCCTGAAAGCAGCAGTGATCAGAACCCTCGGAGAAAAAATACCAAGAGTGGGAAGGGAACCCGGCCTCTAGTTCCTGGTGCCCCTGGTACTACATTAATAAGGATGCAAAACTCAAGCCATGCAGAGAAACTTCCCCAAACCCCGCCCCCTGCGTTTCAGGCCACGCCCCGGTACGTGCTTGGCTGCTGCACCGCAGCTGGGCCCCGCCCTCGGCTCTGTGGTCCTCGTGTCCGCGCCAGGTTCCCGTGTACGTGTGAGAGCGCATGTTGGAAGCCTGCCCCTCCCGGACTTCGAACGGGCCAGGTGGGTGCACACGCTGCCCTTTGTCTTCGATGACCTGTCCAATTCTGCTACGTGGATGGGGAGGTGGTTTGGGGGCTGCTGAGGGAATGAGATGGTGTGTTGCTGTATAGACAGTCTCCCGAATTCCCAATCTAATGCTTTTTAGGGTACGAAGCTGTGTTGCATGGAATAGAAAAATACCTGGGGAAGCCGGGATGGCTCAGTGGGTTAAGCGCTCATTTTGCAGGGCCGGGGATCAGGGATCAAGACCCGGCCCCGGCCGTGCGGAACCATATGCAGAACTGGGAGCTCCCCCAGTTCAGCTCTCTGTCTCTGTCTCTGTCTCTCTCAAAAATAAATAAATAAAAATATTTAAAAAAAAAAGAAAAAGAAAAATATCTGTGGTCTCCTAACAGAGCTTGGTTAACTATATACCGGTAACAGTTTTGCTTTTTGTTGATTAGTTATCTAATCTGATCAGAAATAGAGGCGTTGTTTGGTTACTTAAGTATATTTCCCCTTAAGGCACTCAAAAACTTAGTTTAAATAAAGTGCTTTAAGATGTCTCTAAGTAAATAAAAACTTTAGCTGCCCCAGGTATTTTATTTTGTTATGTTTTTGCTTGTCGTTTTCTGAATTTGTTGTGTGCCTGCACCTTATTGAGGCCAGCTATTGAGAATCCTTTGGGAGAAGATAATCTTAATGGACTTGAAGGGAGGTGAGTTTAAAGAATAATGGGAAAGCCTGGGGCCCTAAATTTGCTGTAATTACTATGTTAGGATTGAGCAGTTTGTTGTACAAAGACAAGTTTTGTGTAGAATAACCTTGCTTTTGCATATTAACAGCCGACTACATTTTACATTTTATTTTAAACTGTTTTCTCAAGGAAAATTTATTTTTTATGGTTTTTCACATAGAGTTTCCTGGAAAGTAATGGTCTGTTTTTTAAAAAGTGGTCAGTGTTTTACGTACATTTTTACTAAAGTACTGGTAGCCTCAGTCATCTTGTGTTTAAAGAGGTGCCATTTAAGAAGAATGCTGCAAGGGGAAGCTGGGATGGCTCAGTGGGTTAAGTGCTCACTTTGCAGCCCCAGGGACCGAGGATCGAATCCCGGCCCGGCCCATGTGGACCCATATGCTGAACTGGTGAATGCCTCCAGTTCAGTTCTCACCAGGGTGAGACCCCGGCCCAGTTCCTGCCCTGTGCAGCCCCACTCCCACCTGTGGACTGAAACTATGTGGAAAAATGAATGATGTGCAACTATGGAGACTGTTCTGGGCCCTCCCCCTTCTCTCTGTCTCTGTATCACTGTCTCTGTGAAAAACAAAAAATAAATCTTTACGAAGAATGCTGCAGTCCTCAAAAAAAAAGAAGAAGAAGAAGAATGCTACAACTTTTGGCCTTACATGCTTAAGAAATCATAAACTGATGATTCTCCACAGAGAAAAACAGGCTGGGGTGTATGGGATGGGTAGAGGGGCTGATGTTTATCACAGAGGGTTATGCATTTTAAACATTAAGAAACATACATAGCCTGACAAACTGGATTTTAAGTCAGATCTACTTTTCAGAGATCTTCGAAATATTAAAACATTAAGAAATACTGTTTTTTGGAAATCTTGCCAAAGATTTCCGGATATTTGTTCTTGGAAATGGGATTTTTTTTTTTTTTTTGCAATGCAATTTATAAAACTATTATTCATACCTATACATCCATATGTGTAAATGTTTACCCACATATGCATAGGCACCATTATTTATATTGGGATGATGTTTATAGAGAGAAACATATGCATATGACATTCTATTAAATGCTTCATAGTTTTTAGAAAATACATTCATTCTTTAACTTTTAAGCGTAAACTTCAAAGACGTAAGTTGTATGTACTGATCAACAATGGTTTTAATAGTCTATATTCAACCAATCACAAGGTGGCAAAATGAAGAGAATAGGTAATGAGTTTTAGAATCAGAAAGATCTGAGCTGGAGTTTAGTTCTATTACTTATTTAAATTTTGAGAATAATTTTGCTCCTCTGAAGTAAGACTGGCTCTGTGTATCTCAAATAGTTACAAGTGAACCAAGCACAATATCTTGTACTTAGTGTACACTCAACAAATGTTATTTCCCCTTCTCTTAGAAATTATATAAAAAAATAAAATAAAATGTAATGCTCAGAAAATTATTCTTTTCAATTTAGAACTCCAACTCACAACTCCAGAAACACAGCTGTTAGAAACAAGCCAAAGAAATTCTGATTTTAATTTTTTTTTTGCTTATGTATAGTTTCATAAAGGACTGGTTGCATCTGCAAGCGTAGAAAAATGAATTAGCAGCTGTAATAGTGAAGAACATTAAAAATGCTTACCGGTAGATTCAAAAGATAGCAGTGTCTTTTATGGGAATAGTGGCTCATTTTATATTCCTCATTAATCCACCACCTTCATGGGCTTTTAGGAATAGGAGACAAATCAGTTGGATATGAGGTGGTAGCAATACCAAATATAAATAGCTCTTATTTATTATTATTTGAACAGCTTTAATAAGGTACATATTATGACTGTACATATTGTGAGTGTACAAATCAACGAGTTTTACCAAATTGTGGTGATGGTTTACAACCATCACCACAATCTAAAACATTGTTTTAATATGTTTCAATTATTACAAAGTCCCCTGGGCCTGATGGCAATATCCATTTCTAATCTTCTCCCAGCCACACATGAGAAATTTACGTCTTTGTAAGTAAATTTGTCTTTGTAAGTTTGCCTTTTCTTGGCAATTCATATGAATTCAATCATGCAGTATGCAGTTTTGGTGTCTGGCTCCTTTCACCTACCAACATATTTGAGGCTTATCTATTTTGATGCATGCAACAGTAGTTTTCTCTTTTTATTACCTAGTAGTGGTCCATTGTTTAGATATTCTCCATTTGGTTAGTTATTAGATTTTTCTCAGTTTTTAAATATTTGCATAGAAGTTTTAGTTTGGATATTGATATTTTTTAATTCTTATCTACAAATGGAATTGTTTCTTTTTAACTCTTAAAAAAACTGCCAAATAGTTTTCCAAGGTAAATACACCATATTACATTCTTGCCTGTAATGTTGGAGGGTCCCACTTTTTCCGAGTCACTGCCAACACTTGGTAATATTTCTTTTTTTAATTATTATTATTATATTTTATTGTTAAATTTAATGAGGTGACATTGGTTGGTAACAATTACATAGTTTCCTGATGCACAAGTCCACATCACATCACCTATGCATCGCATTATGTGCCCACCTCCCAGAATCAGTTCCCCCTCCACCACCATACATCTGGTGCCCACTCCCCCCTCCCCCCACAACTCTCCCTCCCCCTTCTCCCCCTTCTCCAGGTAACCACCAAACTATTAAGTGTGACCATAATGCTGGTGCCCTCTCCCACCTCCCCTCCCTCTCTCCCTCCCCCCTCCTCCCCTTCCCTCAGGCAATCACCAAGTTATTGAGTGTGTCCATAGGTCTCTGTGTCTTTGTAACTTTCAGTTTTATATTCCACCTATAAGTGAGGTCATATTTTTCCGGATTCTTTCAGTTTGACTTATTTCGCTTAATCAGATGGTCTCTAGGTCCATCCATGTTGCCAGAAATGACTGTATTTTATCATTTCTTATCGCTGAGTAGTATTCCATTGTGTAAATGTACCACATCTTCTGTATCCAGTCATCTATCGAAGGGCATTTTGGTTGATTCCATGTTCTGGCCACTGTGAACAGTGCTGCGATGAACATGCGGGTACAAACATCTTTAAAGATTAAGCTTTTCAGGTTTTTTGGGTAGATGCCCAGTAGAGGGATGGCTGGGTCATATGGTAATTCCATTCCTAATTTTTTGAGGAATCTCCATACAGCCTTCCATAGTGGTTGTACCAGTTTACATTCCCACCAGCAGTGTATGAGGGTTCCTTTTTGTCCACAGCCTCTCCAGCACTTGTTATCCCTTGTCTTGTTGATGATAGC